>VDFB02365204.1:58116-137270 GCA_007258455.2 Sequoia sempervirens
GTGTGAAAATGAATTGAAAGTGACCCCTTAGAACCTTTTTAAGCTTGAAAATTAGGGTTTTTTCACCCTGATTGGCTATCTTGCTAGGGTTTTGGACCCTTGAAGCTATTTTTGTCCAGTTGAGGCCTGTTTTACATTATTTTATTGCATTTAGACATGTTTTTGGCCTCCTCGAGCCCTTTTGGACTTGTCGAGCACCTTGTCCTCTTTTTCGCGAGATCACCCAAAAATTGAAATTTTCGTCCAATCTATCAAGGGGGCAATATATTGACATGTTTTCCCTCGCTAGGCAGCAGTGGGGCAAGATTTTTAAATAACGATTTTTTTTGCTTTGATCGAGATTGTTTATTGTTTGAACCAACACAAGTGCATTGCTTCAAAGAGGGGCAAAATGTAGACACATAAAATATACCGATTGGCATTGTGCATATGATCCCAACTACTAACATCGTTTCATCCTGAATCATCCCTTGGTCTAACCATTTAATCAAATCTCCTTATCTGATTAAATTCACCAATTTCATCTCTTAATTAAATAAATCATTTTATCTAATTAAGTCATCCTTTTTGTTAATTAAATCAATCATCTTGATCTAATTATCCCTCTTTAATTAAATAGGCAATTTTATTTGATTAAATATCTTAAGTCTATCTATTAAATTAAATAAATTAAAACCTTATATAATTTAATCTAACATCATCTCTTTTAATTAAATAAATCAAAATCTTTATTTAATTAAGCCTTTATCATATTCCTCTCATATTTGATTTAAATAAATCCATAAGTTCAAGTCAAATTTGTCACATCATCTAACCCCGTTCATTAAATTAATTAACCTTGATTAATTTAATCTCCTCTCATGTCCCTTCCTCTAGCTTTTCCCACTTGCACATGAAAATAGATTTAATTGATTTATTAAATCCCTATTTTCCTCACAAGGCATCTTTTTGGAATATCCTTCAAGTTTGAATTCAAAAAAATCCAAGTTGACATGTACATCCAACAAGGCATTTAACTCCATGTTACATGTCCTTTTCCTTGAGCCAAGTGGCATTTAATGCTTTTTCCCTTCCCTCTTTGCAAGTCATTTCAACAAAATTCAAATTCAAAAATAAGCATTTATTGGCACAATCCTCAAAACATGCACATCATCCATCCACTCATATGTTGACAAGTGGCATCTTTCCATTGGATGAATGTTAGTCCCATATTGCTCAAATTTGGACATTCATCCTTCAATCTCATCTATAAATGAAGAGCTCCTCTCCTCATTTGATCATCCACAAATTATGCAAAGTTACTATGCTTAAATATTGAGCCATTTCCATCCAATATCATTGAATCATAGCTAGGTTATGCAGGTTTTTCCATTGGAGCTCTCATCAAGCATCAACAAAGTGGATCACACATCAATTCTCATCAAAATACATCAATCTTGCATCATAGGAGTTGGGAAAGAGCCAATTTTCACATCAAATTGGCACCAATTCCCCCATGGGATCAAGAGTTTTCTTGCTTAATTAGGATTCAATATTTATTTTGGTGTTTTATTGTGTTCTTCATTGCTATTTTTCCTAATTTGAGCTTTGCAAATGGATTTCATGGGGAATCCTTGTTCTTGCTTGCAATTTCTAATCTAATGTGTTTGTTCTCATTGTTTTGCAGGTATTAGGATTGGGGTTCACATAGGTGCATTAACTACTATTGTATTGAGAGATTTTGGTCCATGTGATTCAAGAAAAGAGACTAATTTTAAAGATGGAAAAGCAAAGAAGAATGAAGAATAAAATCAAGATGATCTTGATGAAATAGAAGAAAATTTTGTGAGGAGACTAAAAAAGGGAACTAGAAAATATAGAGTCAAGTTACAATTCAAATGTTTGAATTGTGGAAAGATAGGTCATTATGTCTATAGATATCTTGTCAAAGCTTGAAATGAAAAACATAAAGAGAATAAAGGTAAACCAATTAAAATAAGTTATTATGTTAATGAAGATTCTAGTATATCTAATGATGAAAATGATTAATGCTTATTCATGGTTCCAAATGTTGGAAGTAAATGCTAACTCTAAGAGATGTATGAAGGAAATTTCTCCAAAGCAAGATCATAATATCAGAGGGACTATGGTGACTACTTTTCATGCAAGAGAGAGCAAAAACTACTAGATTGTTGATAAGAGATTCTCAAATCAAATGATAGGTGATAACAGTAAGTTTGTTAAACATGAGAAGTTTGATGGTGGTCTTGTCAAGTTTGGTGATTATACAATTGCTGAGATTTGTGAAAAAGGATCAATCAATTTTGATGGAAAGCATAACATAGATGATGTTCTTTATATTAAGTGTCTCTGACATAAATTTTTAAGTGTATTACAAATGTGTATTGAAGGATATAATCTTTTGTTTCAGGATAATGGTTGTGGGATCAAAAAAGGCTCTAGAACTCTGATTGTTGTAGGAGTAAGGACAAATGTAAATGTTTATTAGTTGAAGGGTGCTAATGGTATGTTCTTTATGAAACAAACCTATGAAATATGGCTATGGAATAAAAGAATATGTCACATCAATTTTGATAGCCTAGTGAGGATCAACTCTGCTTAATATGTGAGAGATCTACCAAAGATTACAAAGCCTATAAAAGTGATCTACAAGGAATGTTAGATTGGGAAGAAAACTAGAAAGAGGTTCAAAATCAAAGAATATTATACCATACAACCTTTGGATTTGGTGCATTTATATCCTTGTGGACCCACTAGGAAAGGAATTTTTTAAGGTGAGATGTATTTCATGTTATTGATTGACGATTACTTTAGAATGACTTAGGTAACTTTTTTCAAAGAAAAATTAGAAGCTCTATATAAGTTCAAGGCATTTAAAGCTATGGTTGATAATGAAATGGATATGAAAATTAAAATATTAAGATTTAACAGAGGTGGAGAGTTCACCTCCAATGAGTTTGACAAATTTTATGAAGATCATGGAATAAAGATGCTTTTTTAAGCTTCTAGGAATCTCCAGTAGAATGTAGTAGCAAAAAGGAAGAATAGGACTATTCAGGAAGCAACAAGGATAATGATGAGAGAAGAAAATCAACCAGATGTCTACTAGAGAGAAGCAATTCATACTACAATTTATATATTTAATAGAGTGCAAGAATGGACAAATAGCTTAAACAATTCCTATGAGTTATGGTATGGAAAAACTCCTACTCTTGAATATTTTAGAGAAATTTTCCAACAAATGTTTTATTAAGAAAGATGAATAAAACTTAGGAAAGTTTGATGCAATATTTGATGAAGAAATCTTCTTTGGATACTCTACAAGAAGAAAGGTTTACTGGTGCTACAATAAGAGGCTAAAAAGGATTTTTGAATGCATAAGTGTCAAAGTGGATGAAGAATTATATAAAATTTTAGTGTTGATAGAAGGATATGAATCAGATGTGTCCTCTTATATAGAAGAAGGAAAAGATGAAGGAAATTAAAAATAAGTATAATTTTAAGAGGAAGAGGCTCTAGAAAGGATCCCTATGACTCCTAAGTATGTTTAGAAGAATCATTTTGAAGATCAGATCATTGGTGAAAAAATAAGAGGTGTATTGACAAGAAGAAAGGCTACTATGATAGAGGAATAGGTAAATCTATGTTTAATCTCTAAAATTGAACCTAAAAAAATGATTAAGGAATACAAAGATGAATATTGGATAGGGGCTATATAAGAAGAATTAATGTAGATTGAGAAGAATTAGACTTGAGAACTTGTCCCAAGACTAGAAATCAAGAATGTGATTAGAACTAAATGGGTATTTCATAACAAGCTAAATGAAAATGGAGAAGTTGTTAGGAACAAAGCAAGGCTTGTGTGTAAAGGCTACTCACAAGTAGAAGGAATATTCTTTGAGGAAATATTTTCTCTGGTGGAAAGAATGAATGCTATTAGGATATTTTTTACTTTTGCAACACATAAGGATTTCAAAGTTTATCATATGGATGTGAAGTTTGTATTCTTGAATCATGAATTAGAAGAAGAGGTATACATTGAACAATTGGAAGGCTTTCAGATAGTAGATAATCTTAATATGGTCTATAGATTGAAGAAGAGATTATATGGACTCAAGAAAGAACCTAGAGATTGGTATGCAAGATTGGATAGATACTTGTTGTAGTGGGGGTTCAATAAAGGTACCACATATGGCAATCTTTATTTCAAAGTTGAGAAATATCAAATCTTTATTGTAGTTGTGTATGTTGATGGTATAATATTTGGAGGATATGAAACAATGTGTAAGATATTTATAGAGAAGATGTAGAATGAGTTTGAAATTTCAATGTTTGAGGAGATGAAGTTCTTCCTTGGGATATAAATTGTCATAAGGGGGGAATAAAGCATTAGGAAAACAAAGAAAATGAATCAAACAAAGTTTAATTCAAAAAATATTAAATTCCATCTATACTCATGAAATAAAGTTCAAAAATGATGAAATCAAACAATGTAATTCTAAGATAACATAAAATGAATTCAAAACCTTAAAACATATACCATCCCATGTTAGAGTTGTGTTTGTATTGACATTTGGATGTTAGATTCATCAATTCAATACAAATCCTCCATTGTTGTTATTGGAAAAGCTTCAAGAATGTGCATAAATGGTGAACTAGAATTTGAGGATGTCAATTCTCAAGAGTGCTCAATTATTGGTTGTGTAGCACTTCGCTATGTAAATTCTAGATGATTTGTGAGAGGGTAGAGGTTTATTTTATAGAATTTTTGTTTCAAGATGAATGATCAAGATTTCATAGTAAAAGATCCCAATCAATGGTTGAGAACCATTGAGAGGAATTAGATTGGAAAGATTAGTGGATTTAGATTGCATAGCTCATGTGATTGATGAAATCAAGTTGAGTATTCAATGGGATTGAGAAAATAGATTGAGAGGTTAGTGGGATTGAAGAATAGATGAGTTAGTTAATTGTTTAGAGTGAGAAATTAGTGGTCGTGATTTGCTCAATCATAAAAGGGGTGAAGAAAATTAATTATTTTAATTAATTAATTAGTATTTTGAGTTGAACATGCAAGTCATGTTTCACTTTAACAAATAAAATTATATTTGTTTGTTGACTATGTTTGAATGATGTTGAATAATTAATTTAATTATTTAGGTTTACAAAAGGAAAGTAATTTAGTTAAATTATTGTGATAAAAATTTAATTTATTTAGGAGAATAGGGTATATTATCGAAATAATTAAAATTTTTTCATTATTTAATTAATCAAGAGAAATAAATTTAGATAAATGATGAATAGTGAATTAATTAAATAATTTAAATATTATTCAATTAATAGAGGAAAATAGGGTTTTTGACTTAAATGACATGAAATACAATGATATTAATGATAATGATGTTGATGATGAAAAATTTCATTGAGGATGTGTGATAAGCATTAGGTCATTTTTATGTCTAAATTTTTCCCCTCTTTGAGACAAAGTACTGGTTAATTTATTTCAAATATTTTGATGTTAAGATCAAGATTTGAAAATTTTTATATGCCCCATTGTGCCTCAGTGGTTGCCCCAATAGCTAGCGGAAAGATAGTATGATGTTGGGTTTCCACCTCAAGAGGTTGGCCACAAAAAAACATTGCTCGGGTTAGACTCGTGACAAGGTTAAATTTTAGTTTATATGCATAGAGGGAAAAGAATTTGGCTATAGGACCCTTGTTTGTTGTTCAAATGTTCCTAGGTGCTCATAATTTCAACCTAGGAGGGTTTTCTAGGTAAAAAATTTAGGTTTTGGCGGGTTAAAATAGGGAATTAGCATTCATTTTACCTCATTTGCACTCTTAGCCCTTGGCGAATTCCTGTCTCTAGAGATCCTTGACGATTGTTGATTCACAATGCTGAGGATTGTAGGTGCCCCACATCATGTAGAGGTAGTCCATGACTTCAAGAAGCTAGCTAGTGCAGGTGTCAGGTATGTATATCTATCTTTCCTATTTTCATCTTTTTAGTCTTGTGTAATTAATGCTAGAAATATTTTTTGTCAATAATGGTAATTTCATGAATTTTTTTTTTGTCTCGATTTATTAGCTATTGCTCTTTTTGTTTGAACCACATTTGATTTTTTTGATGGCTATTGATTTTTCTATGCACTATTGAAAAATTTGTTTGATTTTGATTACCGCTTTTCAAAAACTTGTGTGCTATTGTCTTTTGACTTGTGAAAATACCACTTTTGTTAATTTTGTGCATTATTGAAAAATTTGGTCACTTTTGTCATTTTTAATGCTATTGCCTAAAATAACTGCTATTGACAAAAATAGGGCTTCCATTACATTTCTTGACTGCTATTGCCAAAAATGTGACTGCTATTGTTAATTTTGAAATTTTTAGCTAGTTTGTTCATAATCTTAGGTTCATGATGTCCTTTTGTAGAGAATTATTAACATTGTGGATTGAATGTTTATAGGCAGTTTTCAAACTACTTTATTCTAGAGAGTGACAATCATGGCAATTGTTTTACCTAATTATTGGGTTCTTCAAGGTGGATTAGGATTTACTAGATGTTGTGGGTGTATAATAGATATATGCTACATGTCAAAGATTCGGTGTCATCGAGCAATGATGACTTCCCTTATAGAGAGATGGCACTCTGAGTCATCATAATTTCATTTACTAACTGGTGATGTGACTATCATATTGGAGGATGTCTAGAGGATTCTCTATAGTCCTATTCATGGGGAGCTCATTACCTATGATGTTGGATAGGGTACCTATGCTATGCAACGAGTTCTCGATGTTAGATGTCTTCAAGTAGTGGACTAGAGATAGACTTGTATCCCTTTGTTGACAATGTAGATCCTATATGTATGGTCTAATGTTTTGATCCTAGGGCTTGTAGTACTTGATTAGAGAGGTAGAAATTTTCCTATTGGTTGGGGTATCTGTATTGAGGAGATTAATGGAGAATGAAATGAGATACGTATGGGGCCCACGTCTTTTGGATCACTTTTAAAGAGATGCATGAGATTTACTATTTTGGAGGTAGTTCTTTCTTCATTGGTGTGACATTGTTGCATGTATGGGCCTGGGAGCACACCCTAGTGATTGGACCTGATGGTATTATGGATTGAGATCTAGAGGATCCATGTTCATACCAATACTCAAATTTTATGCACTATACCTGGCCTAGCTCGCTACCTTATTGGTGTAGTGTTTTTAGTGAGATGCTTGCATTTATTTGGAGACCATGGTTAGGCTGCAAGACCTAACATGATGATGAGTATCAACTCCCATACTATCAATAGACATGATGGTTGATAGGACACATGGACTCTTTGCTTGAGCATTATGTACCTGATTGTATTCTTTGTCAGTTTGGACAGTGGTGGACACTGTTCAGGGAAGATTATCATGCACATTTTGGGAGGATATCTTGAGAGGTTAGGGTGTGGGGGCCACATGCCTCCTCTATATATATTGTTGTTGAGTTCTGATGACTTGTCCCATTTGGATGTGGATGGATATTAGGTTTGGGAGACCTTTGTATGACACAAAAGTATGATTAATTGTGGGCTTGTTGTGTTCCACTTCATTTCATACATCCTACTAGCATTGGGCCATTCATAGGTAGAGCAAGTGTGATCGGCCGTAGGGGTTAGCAATAGTGACTTGGGATTGTTGTTGAGCACTTGGATAGGGCAAGTCAGCATGATGGAGAGAAACTTGATTCAATGTAGTAGGATTAGTAGCTTTCACAGGGCCCTCCCCCTCTTGGGAATGCAACAGAAACAATACAAATAGCCCAACTGACTGTAGATAGAGATCTGGAGGTTGTTGAGAGGTAGGCTCGTGAGGCATAGGTGGCGGTATTGACTGCAAAGAAAGATGGATTTCAATAGGAGAGGGATGGGTTAAGACAAGAGATAGATTATACAAGGAAGAAGGTGGCCATAGAGAGGCAACTTAGACTTTCAATTGAGATATCATTGTCCTCTTCTATTCCCCTTACTCAGTACTAGGCCAAGTAGGATCAATTATTACAAAAAGGTATGTAATATTAGATGCTCTATGAGGTCTTCATTCCCAAAGCATAGAGACAACCTCATTTTGGAGAGTTGAGTGCATATACTCGTGTGAATTTAGGTGGTCAATCAGTGAGGAAACCAAATTAGTCTCCCATCATCTCTCATCCATCCCCCCCATTAGAGCTAGGAGTAGTCAAGATCCCCACCTTGGGATGGTTAGTAGGGCTGATTATTCGTTGATCTTGTATGATGTTTATTATATCAGGGACTTTGTGTGGACATGATTTTTTGTGTATACATTCATTAGCCCAGCTGAGGAATCATATATATGTATTTTTTTGTATATGATATCACACATAGTACTTGATGTATATGACATTCTTAGTTTTGATGATATATGAGATATACCATGTTTTTATTCAACTTTATTATGTGTTATGAGATGATTATGGATGATGATGTATTAATGTTCATGTTTTGTACTTTTCTAGTGTATGTATATGATATTGATGGATTCATGTTTTATGTATCTATGCAATAGATGATGATATATGATAGATGATGATTTTTTATGTATGCAATGGGTGATGATATTTTATGGATGATGATATTGTATGTATGTGATGGATGATTATACATGATGTGTGATGTTTTATTATTTTATTATGGTCATGATATGTATTGATGAATTTTTGGATGCATGATATATGTGGTACTAATGGTATTGTGATGCAGGATGGAGTTGTTAGTTAGAAGAAGTGTTTAATGATTCAGAGATGGATACAAATTTGATGTTGTTAGTTACTCACACGAGTTTTTCTTTTTCTTTCATAGAGGCTTTGTATATTTTTAGCAATCCTCTTTGGTGTAGAAAATAGACACGATGCACCAGGGTATTAATAACCAAGGTGGCCTTGTATCCATTACATGGAATTTCACTCAGTACAAAAAGAGTATTTTTTCTTGCACCTGACATACGAAAACCTTGTTAGAGTATATGGTTGAGTTGTGTTTAAAATATTTTGAACCAAATAGATAGATAGGTATGAAGTACCTAATATACAATTGGTACATGAATTGCCTCAAAATGACTTCCATACACAAAACAAAACAAGTATTCGTCATGGTAGTATCAAAAAATATATAAAAAATACAATAAACAAAAATTGACAGTTAATGCCCCCATTCCTTCTCTAAATCCTTATGGATATCCTTGAGAGATTTTGGGAATGTTGTATTAAGATAAATAAGAAAGATAAGAATATTAAAAGATAAAAAATGCTATAGTATCACTTGCCATAGTTATTTTTGAGGTTTCATGATGAAATCCATTTAGGACATCTATTGTACGAACATTGTATCCATTAAGAATCATGTTTTAGGATTGTAGATAGTAATTTTCAAATAGGTATGGTAGTCTATACTTAGGCATTGTTTTCACTTGATAGTGATCTAATCATTTCTATCTTTAATTTGAAATTTTTGATTTTGATGTTTTTCTTTCTATTGATTGCTTAGGCAAAGGTTGAAGGTGGCTATTTTTTATTATGAATAGAATGTTTATTGTGGGTAAGGGACAATGAAGAGAGGACCTTTTGTAATTTTCTGATTATTTGATGTTGTTTTTGTTTTTGGGAAATTCATAAACTTGAATAGGGGGACTTAAAGGGACTGACCTAGTGCCTCAAGGGTTTATTAAAGATTAGCCTTGCCTATGTGATGAACACAGAGACATCCTAGTTCAACTATATTGAGTGACATTAATTTTGGAGGTTTTCTAACTTATTATGATTTTTTTTTTAATTTTGTTAAGACATTTTGAATGTTTTCATTTGTTTTGGGGGACTAACCTAGTGCCTTGAGGGCTCATAAATTATGATGGCCTTGCCTAGGTTATCCACACAAAGACTCATAGTTCACTTTTTTTTATAAGAGTATGCTTTTGAATTTTTGTAATCTTTCAAATGTTTTTGGATTTTTTATTATGTTTAAAGACCATTATGGACACCTAAGGGGACTGAACTAAGGCCTTTGGGTTGATCAAAGATTAGCCTTACCTACATTATACACATAGAGACCATGTAGTTTGATTGGTGTTGACTCAAAGCATAACATGTTTTTGGGATTTTGATGTTTTTGACTTCTTTTTTATTTTTTTTATTTTCTAGATTTTTTTTATTTTGATAGTTTTCAACCATAATGGGATTTACAACGATCCACTCCACTACTAGTTTTAGGATGTTGCCCCTAGTTCAAGAAAAGATTAACTTCATTAGGGGAGAGGGATTTTGATGGTGCATCAAGGTTCAACACTTGATTAGTCATCGAGACATGGTTGGTTTGCATGCTTTATTATGAGATTAATTGGGTGGATACTTTAGATAGTGTTAACCTAGATAAAGATACATGTCTTTGTTCAAATGTAGCACCTATTTACTAGGTTTTCACTATGGTGCCTATTCTAGAAGTACCAAAAAGTGGTTTTCACTTAAAGAACATTTTATTTTCTCTCTACTATTTTCTTTCTTTTTGATTTTTTGATTTTTTTTCCATTTTATCTCTTTTTTTCTTGGAATTCTCTAATGCGTTGAAGTAAAAAACCTTTTTAGATGACCTCTATTCAAAGGTTCGGCTAAAGGTTCTCCTTTAGGGGTATCCAATTGATAAGCTCCTGAGCCATAGCTTGTTGTGATAATGAAAGGACCTAACCAGTTTGGTTCAAACTTCCCCTTCCCATCCTGGTTAAGTTGAATCTTTTCATTCTCTTTTAGTAGTAGGTCACGAAGTTGAAATATTTTATTTTTAATCTTTTTGTAGTAGCTTTGTTTGAGTTGATTTTGATAAACCTAGAGATGGTTTAACAAGCTCAAACACCTTTCATCTAATAGTTCCAACTCATTCAATCTGGACACCCAATATTCCTCATTGTTGACCATGGCTTTTAGGGATACTCAAAGTGAGGGGATTTCAATTTCAATAGGTAAGATCACTTTAGATCTGTAGACCAGGAAAAAAGGGTGTGGGACCCATAGGTATATGAATGCTAGTTTGGTAAGTCCATAGGTCTGGGTTTAATTGTAAATTCAAATCCCAGTCAATGTCATTAAACGTATTTTTTAGTATTTTTAGAATGGTTTTATTAGACACTTCATTGTTCCCATTTCCTTGTGGTTAGTAGGGTGTTGAGAAGCAGTGTTGGATAGAAAAATTGGAACAAATCTCACATACATTTTGGTTCTTGAATGGGGTTCCATTTCTCATTACGATAATTTGAGGAATTCCATATTGATAGATGAGATAATTCAATATAGACTTGTATATCTATTTGTGTGTGATGTACATTAATGAAACTGCTTCTATCCGCTTTTTCAAGTATTCAATTGTAGTGATAATGAACTTTCTCCCATTGGAAGAAGTGAGAGATATCTTATCTATCAAGTCTAATCCCCATTTTGATAAAGGCCATGGTGTTGTTATAGGTCTCATTTCCTATGCTAGTGTGTGAACAAGATTACCATGTTGTTGATATTGGTGGCATATCTTTGAAAAATTAATGGATTCCTACTCCATTGAGGTCCAATAATACCTTTTTCTTAGAAATTTCTAGACTAGATAAGGTCCACTAGAGTGAGACCCATAAATAACTTCATGCATTTCTTTTAAAGTGGTTTGTACTTCTTCAACATTGATTCATCTAAGTAATGTTCCATCTATACTTCATTTGTATAGGGTATCTCCTAAGATAGTGAATCGGGAAGTTCTATGGATAAATATTTTCTTTTGGTTTAGAATTAAGTTAAGAGGTATGATACCATGCTAGATATAGTCAAACATATCTTGGTACCAAGGTGAGTTAGGACCAATAACATCATAAAAAAGTTCTAATTTTGGGATATCAAATGCCTGTAAAAAATATTTTCTCCACAAGGAATTCATATTTTGGAATTTTTTGTGGAATGTTGAGGAGTGAACCTATTATAGCTATAATATTAGCTACTTTGTTGTTGATCCCAGGTACCTATTCAAATGTGATGATGATAAAGTACTATTTGAAACTATCCACCATTCTTTTATATGACATTATCTTGTGATCCTTTATTTTATATTCATTGTTTACTTTCCTAATGACTAGTTGAGAGTCTCCATAAAAATGTAGTTCTTGTATCCTCCTTTCTATGACCATCTTCAGTCCTATGATGAGTGCTTCATATTCAGAGATTTTATTGGTACATGAAAAAGAAATTATGTATACCTTAGGTATACTATCTCCCTACAGTGTGAGAAATAAGATACCTGCTCCTGAGCTGTGTTGGTTGTAGGACCCATCAAAGTACAAGGTCTAATAGCTATACTGATCCATTAGTAGTATGTGTTCATCTAGAAATTCTATTCTTAGAGGCCAATGATCTTTCATTAGTACTTTTGTCAATTGATCTAGTATGATTTGTCCTTTGATAACCTTTCTATCAATGTACTCAATGCAAAACTTGTTAAGTATCATTAAACCCACTTAGTAATCCTCCCTGTTAGAGTTACTTTCACCAATATATATGTTGATGGTGTTTTATACACAACAACAACTAAGAAAGAATATAATATCCTATCTCTCTTGAAAGGTAAATCTCTATCAGCAAGCCTCAAGAGATAATCCCAAGGTCTCTAATGCCAGGTCTTGAAAATCCAATAAAATAGCTCAGTGATAAATGTGAAAATGTTGGTAATCACAAGGGGCCTTACAAAACAAATACTAGAAGCTTCAAATTCATCATATCTTGCAATATGTTGATGATTTTGTAATCCTAAACTAACTTAGATTAAAAAGAAATAGTAAAAGATAAAGGGTTGAGAGAGATTTCTAAAACAAAAATCTAAGACCAATTGTGCAAATAATTGAACATTCAAAGTGGACCAATCCTTCCAAAACCAATTCCTACTAAACCCAAATTAAACCTTCAATCTTACATAAATAGTGCAATATTCTAAGGGATCAAGATTTTAATATCATATAACATTCACACAAATCAACCTTATTTTATAATTGAAATGAAAAAATACCCACAATTGAACTCAACACACAAGATATAGGCCCAGGCTAACTTTACACAACAACTTGCAATCAAAAAGCAACCAAAAGTATAGACCAAGGATTGCTCAAACACTTCAAATATTGAATCATTAACATAATTGAATCATATCTAAACCTAAAATCTAACATGTAACAATAGCTTCAAAGCAATTTTCAAAGATTTGGAAAACAAGAACCATGTAGAAAGCACAATGTCTTTACTTATATTGAATTCACCCAAATTTGCAACAATTCATGTATTCACAATGTCACACCACTTGCTCTTAGAAAATTCTAACTCTTTTCTCAATCCTAGCAGGCTTAACTATGTCTAACCCCTACAAATGAAGTTGAGACCCCAATTTATAGAAAAAACCACTCTAGGTCGGCCCAAAATTAGGGCTAAAAAATGAGGTCGGACAAATAGGTTTTCCTAGAGATTTTTTATAAAATAAAAATATTTTTTTTTTATATTTTCAAAAACATCCTAGGTTGGTCTAAACCTTTCTAGAAATATTCCTTCATTGGAACAAAGTTCTAGGTCACCCCTCCTGGTTATAGAGTCATGTGACTGGCACTATTCCCTAGGTTGTTCCAAGCTAGTTGTTTTATCCTTCCTTATTAGCGTCCAATCTACTGGAGAGTTCTTTGACCTTTTCTAATATTTCTTCCATGCCAGCTGGATCTAGAGTTGGAATAAATTTTATTCTTAACTTATGAGTTTTTAACTCATCAACATATTTGGGAATCATTTTATTCCACTCAACTTGCAATTCATGATACTTGTACAACTTAGAAATATAGATAGATGCATTCTCCAAATAATCTTTGGAAATGGGAGCACTATCAAATGGAGTATAGATTTCATGCCACCAAGCTTGCAATTGACTAATAATCATATTTTTCTGCCCAAATTTTCTTCTCCTAGTCATAATTTCTTGAAAAGTGATACAATTATCACATATCTCCTTCATTTTCCCTTGCAACTTCATTATTTTCTTTAGTTCCTTAGAGAGAAGTTCCTTCCAATAGTTCCACACTTCTAGCCACTCCCTTACTTTGTTGATATCATTAGAAGTGAAGATTTGCATTTGAGCCAATTCCTCTTTGGTCACCTTTAAAATCTTATTTAATTCCCCCATAATGGATTCATCTGCTTTATTAATAGTCTACAGAAAATTGAGAGGTATCTTCTAGGAATTCAATAGCTTTGGCATGGATGTTAAAGATATGTTCAATGGATTCATTACCTCTTTTATTGACATCATGTAGCAATCTCTGATTTTTGTGAACTGAAGACTTCAACCTTTCAATTTATGAGACAACCTCCTTCAGTAGCAATCCTTTTGGAATTGAAGAGCCTTCATTGCTATATTTTTGCAAAGGTTTCATCAAGTGCTAAATATATTTATACACATCATTAAGTTTCCTTCACAACTTCTCCTTCTCCTTAGTTTCCTTATCTAACCTTCTCAAGATAGCTTGAAATGATTCATGTAATTCTTCTTTCTCTTGTTCCTTAGTAGATGGACCCTAATTGATTGTTTGTACATTGTAATCTATGGGCCTTACTTCATCTTTGTATTTATTCTCCACATGAACAAATCTATTATTAAAATCATCCCTTGAGAACTTAGAAACAATTATGGCTTTCTTCCTTTCCTTAGGTTGTCCCCATTGTTCTAAAAATTTATCCCATCTAGGAGTCTCTTCTTGAAATATAATTGGCTTTTTGATTAACCTCTTTTATAACCAATCTGGAATAGTAGGCTGCTCTATCTCTATGTCAGTGGAAGGAGCTTCTTGTTTAGGCTTATCCTAGGTTGGACTATTACCAATTTCTTCTACATTCTTTTTTTCTTCTTGCTGACTTCTTTGCTCATGGACCATTTCCTTTTTTGGAGACTTGGATGGCATCTCCTGAGTCATCTCAGGTTCAACATTCTTGCTTTGAGCTCTAGAGGTTGATTTCCCAATTTTCTTAATGAAATTTTTCCATTCCCCACTTCTGGGAGTAGAGACCTCTTCATCTTCAAACTCATGCTGCGCAGGGTCGTTTGATATATTTCCTTCCTCATTAATTGCTTCCTCTAGGATTGATGTATTGTGAAGAGGGGAAGGAGGGGGATAATTATTTAATGTAGCTTCTCTCTTTGCACTATCATCTATAGGTTCCTCTTCAATCTACACCTCCTTTTTAGCAGTCTTTACTTCTTTTTATTTGTGATGCCTTGTGCTTAGGAGAATATCCTAGCATAAATATGAGGCTTCTCCCTTGAACTTTCTACATCCATAACCTTGGTTGAAGTGGCTGCATTGATGGAAATGTTGTTCTTCCTAGCATTGGCTTCCTTTTGACCCTTTGTGACCAACTTCCTTTTCTTAGCTAGTTGTGTAGTTTCTCCTTCTTCAATTGTAGTACTAGCCTTAGGGGCCTTCTTTGTTGTAGGAGACTACTTCTCAACATGTTTGGCTTGTGTTTGACTCCTGGTTTTCCTCTTCATTGTAAGAGGTATGTCTTCCTCTTGACTACCAGTATCATGAGGCTTAGTGATGTCACATTTATCAGCTTCTATTTCCTCTTCAAATTGGGATTCTAGATCTCTCATTACGCCATAGGTAAACTTAGTACCCTCTTCTTCTAGTTCCAGCAATTTGTGCTTGAACCAAAGCCTTGAATATTTCCTTACTGGTTCTATTACTTGGTCTAGGTCTATTACTTCTTCTGACCAATTCATTGGGGGTAGAGGTTTATTTTTTTAAGGCTCATAATCATGGTGTTGAATTAGATCTGCCTCATCATCATGAACTTGGTCTGGTACCTCTATTACCCTATAGAGCTTTATCAAATTAAGGGGTATCTTGGAGAACCTTCACCTGATAACTTCAAACTCATCATGGAAATTATCCCAATAATCTTCAATATGATCATTGTTCCTAAATTATTTATTAGCCTACTTTTTAGCTTTTCCATAAGGATCAAAATTATCCCTATTAGTGTGGGAATATAGCTCAAATTGCACCATATCCTTTTCAGAATATTGAGCTCTTTGGATGGAGGGACATGCCTCTAGGGTTCCAATTCTTAATGGGAATTATTTCCCTAACCCTTTCTTATGCAAGTCCTTTTGTAGGATTTCCTCAAATTCTACCATTTTCCTTGTCAACTCCAATAGTATGAGTTTATTAGTCAGGTATCTTAGTAATCTGATAGGAAGAATAGGAGACCCTTGTATCCTGATATATGTGAATCTTTTAAATTGAATAAACCATTTCCCATATTATCTGATTAGGTCCATTGCATCAGAATAAATTCTAACATGAAGGGCATCCTACACCAACCTAGGAATGTACATAATGAATGCATCATTGGCCCGCCTGTAGTTTTTTGTTTTATACTATAATTGTGGGTAGATATCCCATATCTTATCTTTTCCCAAGGTTCCTTTGCAGCTGATACCTTTGTACTTGGTTTTTCTTGCTAACATATATACAAGGTAGTAGGTCATTGTGAACCTATTAGCATCCTGCACACTCCTTAGTTACATATCCAAGCTATTGATTATAATCTTGGCCCAATGGTAATGCTTTCCACCTATTATTTGTCATGGGATAAAACATCCAAGTGTGGAAAATGTGAGCATCTTCCATCCCCATTATCCTACCCAAGAGGGTTATGACATCATGGTACTCAAGCTTGAAATCACTTTTGTGTAATTGTTTGGGAAACTTGGAATAATGTGGTTTAGGCTTCCATATCCAGGAACAATTCATTATCTCCAAGGATTTGTTGGGATCATCATCATATAATTTTATTGTCTCTCCAATATTTATCTCCTTAATGAGTTTGTGATGTGAGGAAGTGTTAAACACTTTAGCTATGGACTCCTAAGTGAGATTGGCCATGACTCTACCTTGTGGTCCAACTATGATCCTCTTGTTAGAATCATAGTGCCTTGCACACTCTAAAACCAATTCACGGCACAATTGTGTGGGTGTGAACCTTGTTTCTTGACCTAGGCCAGTATGAGTGAGAATCTATGCTAGTTTGGTGGGTGCACTGCCAAACATCCTTTGTTGAAAATAATCATAGTCCACATGCCCCATATTTTTATTTGCAATATTGGCCCAAGTAGAAGAAATCCTGGATTCTAGCCATATACCTTTGAAGTCATACTTCATTCTCTCATCTCTCTTTTTCACCTCCTCTTGTACTGCAACAATTTTTTATTTGGAAGTCTTGTGAGGGCTCAACTCTTCCTGCATTTGTTAGAGAAAACCATAATCACCCATATGCATATAATAACATAACTCAACAATACATGCCATTCATTGAATAATATTTATCAATAGATTATCACATGATACCATTAAATGTAAATCATAATGACAATATAGTGCAAAGTAGACTACTCACTCAATGAGACTCCACCATTAGATTATCCAATAAAACCATGCAAGTAAATCTCATATTTGAGAATGCAAATTGCTCATGTACAAAAAAATATTACCGATGATTGTCATTTAACCCCATTTGCAAGCTCATTTATCATAAAAACTTGGAATATGGAGGTCATCAAAGAGACTTAAAAAAATCCACCCTAGGGAAAATTCCCTAACTAGATTGGACCTCGGGTAATCCAAGTGAGCTTGGATTTTCCAATGGTTTTTTTATTGTACCTTTAACTCTCAACCAGAGGATCCTAGGGCATCTTTATGGGCTTCTTTGACATAACAAAGCTCATGCATTGATGTCATCATTTATGTAGGACATTTCTCCAAACCATATACATCAACGTTCAATTTATCAAATGCATTAGAGATTCATTGGCTTGAGGGATTAAGAGATTCTGAGGGAAGTTAGATTCTTCAGGTGGATTAAGGCTAGGAAAATCTGAGCTATCTCAGATTTTTTGATGGTGATTCAATCTTGAAATTTTAATAAGTGTCAAATTATCTCCTTGGTGAAGATGAAGTTGTCATCAGTTTGCTTGTGCTCCTTGTGTCAGTATTTTGAGGCTTCGAAGGATTCAGAAAATCCAAGGGGAGCCAGATTCTCCGAGCGGATTAAGGCTCAGAAAACCTGAGCTACCTTGGAATTTCTGATGGTTTGCTCAGGCTCAAAAATTTTCTAATTGTCAAACTTCAGTGTATGCTAAAAAGATGAATCATGATCATTTTACCTAGTTAAATTCATGTCGACTCCTCATGATGGTTTAAATCAATCACTTTTCACAACAATCCCTTAACATTATGCATATTATCAATCAAATTCATAGCCTGAAACTAGGGCATTTGAGAAACTAGAGTTTCTAGGTTGAATTTCAAAGCAGGGAAATACCCTATGATCTAAATGTCAACATGAAAGCACAATCAAAAGGGTGAATCATGAAAAATTTACCGAGCCCTAGTATCCCATTCAAATCAATGCACCGACCAAAATCAATTGAATGCATACTTAAAGGATGAGAAACCCTAGCGATTACACCAAAACAATCAAATCCATTCATTCAAAATCCACATGCAACAAACACACCCAATAAGAAATCCCTCATTAAGCTTAAGGAGAATCAAATCATCATAAAACAAACTCAATCAAAGGAAAAAATAATGTTCTACATTGAAACAAGACATGAGAAGAAGGAATCTGATGAAAGCTTTCAAGAATTTTGTAGCAACCACTTGAGAAAACAACCTTCACTCTAGAGTTTTACAAATCGCAAGATGTTCTCTTAGTGTCAAATGCACACAATATTGAATGACAAAGAATACACCATGAGTTTCAATTATACCCCCCTCCATTTAGCATTTAGAACCCACTGGCACACACCATAAACGCTTGAAATGAAATTCAAAAGCTCAAGAAAACAAAGGAACCACAAACTCAGAAAATATGAGGGGAGGCAGAATTTCCAGGTGAACTAAGGCTCAGGTAATCTGAGCAAGCTCATATTTTCCAAACCTTTCCTAGACTTAGTCAATTTGACCTGCAGTTGAAACTTTGAGTTGAGGCAGATTTCTAAGAGCTAGAATTTGATCATGATGTTGCAAAGAAAACACATTGAGTGCAGATAAGAAATTGAATTCCTGGGTGAAAAAAAACCAAAATTGAGGAACCTATCCCTTAAGGGGAAAAAGGTCAAAACCATAAGGCAAGCAAGAAAACAAAATAGACAAAAAGAGGGTCCCTGCTTTCAGTGGTACATGTGTACGAAAAATGCACAACAATATACTTTATGGGATCTACTCTGGATATCAACTTTATTTTTCTATTTAAGATGTAGTGTCTCAAATTTTGTGCCATAAATATGACACATATACATGATCTTTCTATGGGTGAATAGTTCAATTCATAGCCCATTGGTGTTTGGCTAATATAATAGGATACTCTTTCCTTATTATTATCGTCTAGTTGCACTAAATAGAGCTCCTAATGCTACTGGTGTTGTAGATACATATAGGATCATTCCCTTATCTTGAATTGGTGGAATTAGTTTTGGAGGAGTGAGTAAGCGATCCTTTAATTTTTTGAATGTATGACCACATTTTCCATCCCATTTGATTGTTATGTCTTTGTGTAGTAAATGGGTGAATGGAAGGAACTTGTTTAACAATTGTGCAATGAATCTCCTGATGGACTATAGTTTACCCTGTAGACTTCTCAACTACTTCAATGTTCTTGGAGGAGGAATTTCTAATATATCCTTTACCTTGGTGGGATCTACCTTAATGCCTCTTCTTGTTGCTATGTAACCCAACAGTTTTCCAGAAGTCACATTGAAGACATACTTCTTTGGGTTGAGATGCAAGTTGTATTGTTCTAGCCTATCAAATACCTTTGCTAGGTTGGACAAATTATCTTCTCTTTTGATGTTTTTTTCTATTATTTCACCCACATAATCCTCCATAGTGGTATGCAACATATCATGAAAGATAGTGGAAATTTCTCATTGATAATTTTCCCCTACATTCTTTAGATCGAATGGCGTGACGTTCTAGCAAGAGGTTCCCCATGCTCTAGTGAAAGTCATTTTATGTTAGTCCTCAGGGGAGTTTTTTATTTGATTGTATCAGGAGAAGTTGTCCATTAGTTGTAGCTTTTTATGCCCTATAATTAGATCTGCAATCATGTCGATGCTAGGTACAAGGAGGTCATCCTTCGGGAAAGCCTTGTTTAGATCCCAAAATTCTGTGCAAATCCTTATGTCCCTAATGGGATTTGATACTAGTACTATATTATATTTCCATTCAAGATAGTCAATGGGTCTGATGAAGCCCACATCTAATAGTTTCTAAAGTTCTAAATTTACCAAAAGTGTTATATGTGGATGCATTTTCCGTAGCTTTTTCTTGATGGGTTTAGCTCCAAGGAATACTACTACATGACGCATTACCAATGTTGGATCTAGCCATAGCATGTCTACATATGTTCATGAAAAGTTTTTTTTTTTCATTTATTAATGCTAAGAAGTTCAATTTTTCTTTAGTATCAAGTGATGTTGCATTATATGTTATTTTTGGCACTTCTGTTATACCCACATTGATGGGTTCAAAATCCTCAACTAAGAGTGCTAACTTCTCTTGATATTTTGTCGTGGGAAGATTGAATCCTCCATCTTGGGGTTCCTCAAGGATTTTTTTATCCTTAGATGGGTCCTTTTTTTCTCTTTTCTAGATCTAATAAAGCCACATTGTGGTTTTCCTTAGGGGACCTCTTTTTTATTTTTAAATTTTTGGTTTATTTTTGCAATTAGATGATGCAATCTCTCCCCCAAAATATTCTCCTTGATCTAGTTCCATTACAAAATATGCTTTATGATCTCCTTGGGGTATATTCATTTGAAGTCCCATGAACTCTACAATAGCCTCATTATTCTGGAATGTGTCCAAAAACTAGTGTAAGATGTTGTTGGTCCCAATCTATCAATTGTGGATAATGCAAGGATATTTTTTCATGGGTATCTACAAATCTTATAGAAGTTGTAGCAAGGTTAGAGATATTGGTTTTTTCAAATCTCCATTAGGTATCTAAATTATATTCACTAGAGTCACAAGAATCCCATTCATATTCATCGGAATCCATCTCGATATGGTCATTATCAAATGTGGGTTCGGCGGTGAGGGTATTTACTTTGAGGGTTTCAAACATGTTTTGGATATATAGGTAGTCATCTAGACATTTGCAAGTATTTGATGTCTCAACAGTGGTAGAAGTAGCTCCTTCATCATAAGAGGTATTTTCAATATTTTGGGTAATAACCTTAGATGCACCATAACCCAATCCAAGATTCTTTGGGTGTCATTCTATAATGAATGGTTCTCTTCTACCTTGTCCATGTACACAAAGGCCACCTTGTCCAGTGAATCCCATGCTTTTGACTATTTGATACCCTTTGTTGTTTTCATCAATAGGAAGGGGAGGTAGTGGCTATTCTCATCCTTATTATTTGTAGATCCATGAAGATAGATCTTCTTCATATACTTCTTCATCTTGCATGTCTCCCCACTTGGTGAAAATAGTGGTTTTGACTACCATTGTGAGAGTTTGTACGTGTGTGATCTCTTTCAATCCTCCATTTGTCTTTGGTCTTGGGGAAGCATCCCAATGCAAAAGGATTGATTGAAGTGATATTACACATAGCCTTTGTCAAGTAGTTGGATGTTGACCTTGGATTTAGATAGATCAACTCCTGAAGGTGCAATGGAGCGTGAAGCTAGTGATGATGGGTCAATGTATGAATAGGAGTGGAAGGATTTATCATTGCTGGGTATTTGGAGAACCTTTTTATATTTCTCTTCCAACTTTTCACAGTAATGAAATGGTTCAGGGTTGGCATATATGGTAACTTCCTTGTTTTCATAAGGAAATTTTAGGCATTGATGGAATGTAGATTGTATTGCTTTTAGAGCATAGATCTGTGGTCGGCCTAAGAGAAAGTTGTATGCAAGCATAAGATATAGTACTTGACATGTAGTTTCTATTATTGTTGGCCCTATTTGAAAAGGTATCCTGATGGTTCCTTTTGATTTTCACTCCATGACATCATAAGCTTTCATGGTGATGCTCTTATTTTTATCTATCACACCATTAGAGTATCCCATTTGTTTCACAAATTTTAAGGTACAAATGTTTAGACCTGCATCTTCATCCATGAGTACTCTCGTAACTTTATGTTTGTGTAAATGCAATTATAAATAAAGAGGTTGATTGTGTAAATATTTTGTTGTGCAGTTTTGCACACACGCCCCACTAAAGTAGGGACCCTCTTTTTGCTCTAGTTTTTGGTGTCTTTTGGCCCCTTAATTTTATTGATTTGGTTGCCTTTGGAGGTCCTTAGATGTTCATCTTGCTTGCCCAAGTGAGTTCCCTAGGTTTCCCTTTGAAAACTAAGTTCTGAGCAAAATCTGGGTTTTTACCCCAATCCAAGATTTTTCGGTCCGTCCGGATTTTTCTTAGATTTTGTTCAAAGTCCGCTCTATGGAAAAATTCGCTTTTGGTCCAACCGATTTTTTCGTCCTGATTTTCTGATTCCGCTTCTACCCAGATCCAGCGAAGTCCTGGTTTTTGCCTCAGGGATTTTTACCTGATCGATTTTCCTCTTCAGTTTTCAGGTACATGCCAAAGTCCCAAATTTTATGCCGTCCGCAGAAATCCGGTCCACCCGGATTTTTCTGAATTTTTTGCTAGGCTTTGTGCAAATTGAAATACTGGATTAAATTGATGAATTTGATGATAAATGCTCAACATCCCATGCTTAATTTGATATATTACATGATGTTTCGCACATTCTTGGTTCGTTTTGATGATCTATTGTTGAAATTTTTGCCTTATTCGGTAGAATCCTATCCGGCTGGTTTTTTTGGATTCTGGTCTGGAGTCCGCCTGACCTAGATTTTCCCAGATTTTCCCCTTGGTCTAGTTTCAAAATGGAAATTTTTAAAATGATTATTTTTCCAAAAATGGAAATTGAAAATGGAAAATTCCAAAAAGCTCTATAAAAATAAGTTTTTAGAATCACCATTTATTCAAATTTAATTTGAACATGTACATTAATGATGATATTTATTTTTCAGGACTAAACAAATATTAAAATGGGGACTTGCATATGGATTCATGCCAAACAAATTAAACGGGGCTGGTCAAGGCCAAAATCGCAAAACCAAGAGGAAATTATGGAAGACACGTGAATTTGATCCTGCCAGATCGCTGGGGCATGGATAACATTCATGCATTTAATGCAATCGTGTCCTTTTTAAATCCTCTGGCCACCTATTTTGAGGAGGTTATTACTGTAAAATCAATTGGGCAACATGTTTAGGGTTCTCTATAAATGGCATTTGTGCCTCATTTGTAAGGGGAGATAGAGGAAAAAGATTAGGAGAAGATTTGATAGAGAGAAAATTTAGCAGTAGAGTAGAGGTAGAAGTTAGTCAATTTATGAGCAAGTGATGTAACAGAACACATGAATTATTGCTGAAATTTGGTGATTCAATACAATTGCAGACATTGTGATTCTCTGGTGATCTCTTTTGTGTTGACTTATCTTGCATGGTTCTTATGATTCTATCTTTCAAATTGCTCGAGGTTGTTAGATTTAGATTTAGATCTGATCCAATGGTGTTTATGATTTAATGTTTGAAGTGTTTGCAGCAATCCCTGGTCCATACTTTTTGCAGCTAGTTGATTGTTAGTTGCTTTGCAAAGTTAGCCTGGACCTTTATATTCATTGTGCTTGGTTCAATTGTGGAGATTTATTCATTTCAACTGCAATGGGTTGTCTTGGGTGAATGTTCATGATATGTTCAAAACCTTAGAAGATTGCACTATTTCTATAAGATTGTAGATTAATCTTGGTCAAGCAGAGATTGGTTTCGTTGGGATTGGTCCATTTCAAGTGTTTACCATTTGCATTGTTAGTCTTTAGAATAGAATAGAATCCTCTAAACCCTTATCTCTTTTGTTGTTTATTTTGAATCTGGGTTAGTTTTAGATTGAAAGCAGCACCATATTGTTGCATCTAATGAAATTCACTTCAAACATTGTTCATTTGTCCCTGTGATTGATTTTCACATATTATCCGAAAGTTGTTTATGCATTGTCATGACCGACACCCGAGATGTTAGGGTTTCAGCAATTTATTGTTGAAGATTATCTTTCAAGAGAGATAGAATATTGCATTCTCGAGTTGCCGTTTGTGCACCATCAATAGATTTTTGTAGAAGGTATTTCTCAAAAAATACTAAATGATGGGTGGATGTGATATTGCTAGCCATGGCTTGAAACTGATTAGTGTCAAGGTTGTTTGGGACTAATGTTTCAACAAGAGGTTTCTCGAATATTTCCTTATCTGCTGGCAATAGTTTTAAGAGCTCACAAATGGAGATTAGGGCGAGAGTTTTCTTAAGTTGGTCCACATTGCTATAATCACTTAATGTCTTACTTATGGCTTTTACTTGGGTTGGAGCTCATAGTAGATGGTATAATTATCAGAACAGATATTTAGTAAAATGGTATCCTCTCTGTAAGAGAAGTTGGCCTTACTATAATATTGTTCTTTTCCTTTGTTGTTTCCCCTAGAATGGTCATGGATTGGATCCTTGTAGATCTTTAGGTCTTTATTCCCAAGTAGAAGTTTGATATCTACTTCCCCTTTTTGATTAATTATTGCACGATGTTTTTAAGTCTCATACAATTATTGGTGGTATGCCCCTTGATTTTGTGAAATTCACATATTTCATTCTTATTATACCAAGGGGGTTTGAAGTTGGGTTCCTCATAATTTTTTCTATCATTAATAGTGATGAGGTTCTTTTGGACTAGTCAAGGGATTCTCCCAAGGGAGTAAAATTTATTTTTGGTTGGTCATATTGTTGAGGTGGTCTCCTTTTATTATCCTATCCTTGATTCTACTGTTGGTTATTGGGTTGGTTGTTTTGAGGATAATTGAATTGGTTTTTCTATTGGTTATTTGAAGCATAGCAGTATGTGCAAGATCATGATGGGCCATAAGTGGCGATATGATGGGTATGTGTAGGGTATGTGGCTGATGACTTTTTTAAAACCCAAAATTGATGAAACAAAAAGGGTTTTTAAAGGAGATTCTCAACTTTCCACCAATATAAATTATGCTTTACATTGAATTTAATAAATAATTATTATTCATTTTCTATTTGAATTATGACTAAAGTCCCGATTGATAGGTTGATTGAAAAACATCTATAGCTTTCAAATGGTATCACATTTTTTAATCCAAAACATGCGCCATATTCTATGCTTCACATACTATAGGATTAAAAAAAAGAAAAATTGAATTTCATGAAGTTTTTACCAAGTTAAGGTGGTCAGACATATGAGTTTTTTATATTTTTTAAGAGTTTTAATAAAAAATTCATAATTAATTATTTACTTGGAAAACAATTACAAAAAAATATGCATCACATCCAAACATGATTCCTCTACTTATATCTAAAAATTATAAAAAATATTATCATTTTATTGTAGTTAGGGTGGTCGACAGATACATACTTCTTATTTTTTCCACTAAATTTAAGTACTACTACATTGAAATTTAAAATTTTCACCAAATAGATTAAAAAAAAACCTAGTATTTTAGAAACTATATTCAATTTGCTACATATTCTATTCTTACATATTTTTGAAATAATATAGATAACTTATTCAAATTTTTATGTCAAGTCGCCGAACTTTGATTTTTCTGATTTTTTTGCCACTTAAGGCCCTGTTTTTTCCATCATGATCCTACACATACCCATAGCCTTGTTATTCTATTTGAACATGATTTTTTAGCACATTGGGAGTTTTTACATTATGTACAACCTTAGCATCAACTACTCCATCATTGGTTACATTTCTTATTTTAGCCCATATCTTGGGTTTTTCATTTGAAGTAGAAGGTTGATATTTGGGTTTGTAAATTTTGATTACTCCCCTTGCAATGAGGGATCTTTTGATAAGTATTCCCTTTTCATTAGTTTCTTCAAAATTTCTTGGGCATAACACAGTGAGTGAGTAATTGATATCTACATGTAAGTTGGAGAAAAAAGATATCTACAATTTGTTCCTCTAAAATAGGCTATTTAATGTTGCTCACTTTGTGTCTCCATATTTGGAGGTACAAGGAAAATGATTCTCCTTGATTTTTCTTGATTTTATAGAGGTTGGTGATTGTTATGTCCTATTCTATGTTATACAAGAAATGGTTAACAAACCTATCTGACAATTCATCAAACATTTTGATACTTGGTGGTAAATAAGAGAAGTAGTTTACAACAGGCCCACTAAGACTTAGAAAAATCCTTATTCATTAGGTATTGTTTCATTGTAGTTCCATTCATGATATTGAAAAATTCATGTACATGCTCAATTTTATCTCCTTCCCCCCTATACTTGCCAAATTTTTGTATTTCAAAACCTTTGGGGAAAGGTACCATGGATAAATTTTGGTCAAATGGATATGGAAAAATGTCTTGGAGAGCATAACTCTTTCTTGGCTTTCCAATTTGTATAGATGATATCCTTTGATTGAGTGTTTGTAGTTGTACATTTATGTCATTTGGTGTGCTTGCTTGAAGATTTTGCTTATTGTAGATTTGTTGTCCCATGATGTTTGTTTGGTTGTAAACTAGATATTGTGTAGTCATAGGACCTTGAGGACCATGTTGTGTATAAGGTATGTTGGGTCCTTGTTGTGTACCCTGATATTGAATTTCAGGTGTTCCTTGATACTGATTTTGTGGTCCTCCTTGATACTAATTTTGTGGTCCTCCTTGGTATTGATTTTGAGGAATATTTTGTTGTGAAGTTTGGGGTGTACTTTGATAGTTCATTTGTGGTGCATCTTGTTGTTGTGGAATTTTTTGTAGGGTATATTGGTATTGCATTGATGTTACACCATGTTTTTGTGAATGTTGTGAAAGGGTACCTTGGTATTGCATTAAGATTACACCTTGTTGTTGTAAATGTTGTTGAAGGGTACCTTAGTATGTTGATGGTACACCTTGTTGTGATTGATTTTGTTGAAGGGTACCTTGGTAGTTAATTGATGGTACACCTTGTTGTAGTTGATGTTTTTGAAGGATATGGGTGATCCCACAATACTGGTTTACAATTTTTGGAAAAACTAGACACTGAACTGATTCTTTCTCTAAATCTTCACTTTTGAACACCTCTCACGGCTAAATCGTGAGGAATTTGAAGATAATGCAAACTAGTGATTTGTGACATTTTTTCTATAGATTCTAAATATATTTTTTTCAAAAAATTTGGAATTAGATTGCATTTCTTTTTCCATCTCCTTCAAAAACTAGTTTTTTTCAATAAACACCATTTTTAAGGAGTGATGCTCATTGTATAACACAAATTTTTCTCCATGAAGGATAAAATTCTATTTTTTAATTTAGATTTGTAACTATGATATCTAGTGCTTACAATTGGTTTCATAGTGTTTTATTGAATATTTTTTCCTTAATCAAGTTTTCAAGTCAAAACAATTATAATTTAGACATAGGTGGACTGTATAACACAACTTTTTTGTATGTATCAAAATTATTTATTTTTTGTTGGATCAAGGACTTCAATATCTAGTGCACTAATATTTTTCAATTTTTTTTTAATAATCTTATATTTTTCTAGATGTACAGAACAAAGACCTTGATTTTCAATCAAAAACCTACATTCACAAGAAATAAAAAATTTACATAATAATTAAATTAAATTTATTTAAAGTTATACTTTTTGGGAAGCTTATAATAAGGAATACATACTTACAAATTTTTTTTTCTAAATGAATTCATTTGATCCCCCAAAAGGTAAATCAAAAGTGGTTTTTTATCATCATTTTGATAGGTGTAAAGGAGACTCTGTTATAGGTATGGTTTAAAACTAGCGGGCTTCTACCCAAGGTGGTTTGATCTAAGGTGGTTTGATCAAATCCTCTTCATTTGAAATCCTTAAAATAAAACTTTTTAAGTCTTAAATCATTATATTTTCTCAAAATATGTGATTTCAGCAAAAATCAGAATCTCCCAGAAATTGTAAACTAGCATTATGGGATCACCCCTACCTTGGTAGTTCATTGATTGTACACCTTATTGTGAGGGATTTTTTTGAATGGTATCTTGGTAGTTCATTGATGTTACACCTTGTTGTTGTTGATTTTGTGATGATTTCCCTTGTAAGTTGTTGGAAGGTTTACTGTATGAAGTGTGTTGTGGCATGTAATGCCCTTGTGATGGATTTCTACCTTGTTGGTCTATTGGAAGGTTTCACATGTTTTTCATAGTGTTATGTTGTGGAAGGTTTCACATGTTTTGCATAGTGTTATGTTGTGGAATGTTTTGGGTTGTATATCTCTCATACCATTGTGCCATAACGACATGTTCAATTTGAGATGGTGGTCTAAACAATGGGTTATCCTTAGGTTGCATTTGAGTTTGATCATTATTTGTGAAAATAATGATGGTATGTTGAGATTCCTTGTTGGTTTTGGTACCTATCTAAGTACTGGTTGATCTCCTAGTGGAATAATATTGGGATCTTTTAGGATGTCCATGTTGAAGTCTATGGGTATTTTAGCACCACTTTGTGCTAATGCGAGGAAATATGAGTTTGGATTCTTCCCAAGCATCTTGTCCATAAGCTTTAACATCTTAGGATCTTGGGAATATTCAAATATTTTCTCATTAGTATGTTCCTCATCACTTTCATATTCTTCTATGATTACATCATTGTAATTTGGAAGTTGATTTTAATGATCAATCATGTTTTGGTGTCTAAGGAGTACTTCCTCATAACTTGGTGGATAGTTTTTTGTTTCCTTGAATGAGGGTTGTCTTTGAGGAGTTGTAAGGTTACTTCGTTTATAACCCCATGGGTTGGTTTCCTCATTAGTGATGTTGGTTTTTAGTTCACTTGAGCTACTCTTGTTGGATTCCATTATTATTTTTTGTGTTGAGATCTCGTGGTTGTCATAAACAATTTCCAAGACCTTGGTAAATTTGGTGATCACTAACTATGGAATGGAATGGTGTTTTATTCTTTTGGGATATTTTATTTAAATGAATGGTTCTTCTTCTTTAACTTCAAGAACTTTTTGGATTTCAGGATCTATGTTGGGTGCTTCTCCAACTTCTGCTTCTTGAGAGAATGGATCTACAACAATGCCTCATCTCCTTTAGTAAATCCTATAAGATAGGATTATCTTTTTCCACATAGGAGGTGGTAATATTGGTCTTCCAAATTCAAGATAAGCTTTTCATTCTTCTTCATCTAGAATAGTAGATGTTTTTCTCCACTTAGCAGGTGTTTCCATTCTCTCAAACATGAAAATTCTTATACTACTAATAATCTTCAATCACTTACCTTCAACTTGTGTTAGATTTGATTGTCTAACAAGAGCAGTAAGATCTGGTTGTTGAATAGGAGAAGAAGGATGCTAGATGGCCATTCTCATGATATAAAGTGTAATATTTTCTTGATGTTTGATATTTTATTGTTTAAAAGAATGATGAATGCCAATGATGTAAAATAAAACCTTTTGGAAAAATGGGTTGATGGTTTACTATGGATTGTGATGCTCAAGAACCTAAAGTATGAGTGATGTTTGGGAGATGTTTTGGAGATGATACTAATGTTGGGATTCAAAGTATAGAAAATCTTGGACCGATATTTTAATATGTTTTTATAGAGGATATGTTTTAAAGATTTACTTGAACAAGCCTTGAAGTGTTAGAAAATGTTAATAACTTAGAATATTGAGAGTAAAGGAATAATCCAAGATAGTGTTTGATTTGAATCTTAAAACTGGGTTGATTTTTTTGATGTGCAAATGGATATGGAAAGATGAAAATATGAATTATTTTGGAGTTATGACTATTTTTTTCAAAAAAAAATGAAAAAATGGATGACTAGCCAGTTTTGGATCAATTTCTAATTTGCACAAAAAAATAGGACAAAAGCAGTGATATTTAGAACTATAGCGGTTGAAATTTTGGACAAAAATGGTCAAACTTAGAGAAATAGAGGTCTCTATTTCAAGTGGTGACTAGCAACTGAGAAAATAATAGGGGCAATTTGGACAGAAGTGGCCCTATTTAGGTAAAAAGTAGATGAAAATTTTAGGACAATTGTGGTAAGTTTATCAAAAGGGGTCTCTATTATAATTTTTTTGACTGGTGAAACAATGAAGGAAATAGTGGTATATTTGTTAAGAGTGACAATATTTAGGTAAAAAATCATTGAATCATAGGTCAAACACAACTAAATCTTAGGACAAAAGCAACAAAGTTTAGTACAAAAGTGATATAAATGTCAATAGTGACCTTGGTTCCATATTTTTTTGTTTGTCATTTTAAAAACACTTTGGAGAAGTTTGCAATTTTGATGTTTTAATTGACCTGATTGTTTTGATAATTTGGCGAGTAATACATAGAACAGATAATTTTGAGATCCAAATGAAATAACTTGTAGAATAATTATTCAACTCATGCTAAGTAGGTAGGTTCTTTGAGGTAGGCTTACCTCATACCCCGAAGGGATTATTTTACATGCAACTTATGGAGTAAACCATAAATTAGACTTAGTAAGTAACTTCTCCAAAGCGAAGTTTTGATGCACCACTTTCAAAGAATGTTTCAGAAAAAAAAGGTTGGCTTCTAAAATAAGGTATTTAATGACACACCATGAACACCAAGATGGATACTACCATCTACAATCCACTTAAGGTATTTAACTATTCCCTTCCAACCCATATTTCCATATTTGGATTAGGTGTAATATGTTATCACCACAAATTGAAGCTACTACTCTTTCAAGTTTGAAATCTTTATATAGCCCACTGGTAAATATGCTTATTTTAAGAGTTTCTTATATGATTTATCTATTGTGGGATGTGTCTCATTAGCAAGCCCTGATCCTAGAAAATGAAATTGGGCGACCATAATAAAATGCAAAATCCCAATGATTTTCTTGTCACCTAGGATCGTCAAAAGATGCAAGGGGAGAGGATACACACTTGGATTTTCAATCACGATGAACATGATATACAATTCATTGTATTTTATTTTTAAGTCCCAAAATTTGAAATGTGAAGATATCAATTATTTTTTATGTGCACCAAATTTAAAGTGTTTGAGACTTCAAGAAAAATATATAGCAATGTGCAAATCAAAATGGATTTGTTCAATTTTAAGCACCAAAGTTTGGGTGTTTCTAATTTCCTTTTTCATCTTAATGTGGTCAACAAAATAAAATGTGTTTGATTATCAACAAAATAAAAGGCATTTGTTCAAAACAAAAACATTCAATTTTTAGAAGCACCAAACTTGGAATGTGAGTTTTTCCTTTTTCAATTTTAACAACACCAAATGAAATGTGTGAGTTGCCTTCAATTTTTAAGCACCAAAATGAAATATGAGGATTTCCATGTTCATTTTTAATGACACCAAATGAAATGTGTGAGTTTCCTTGTTCAATTCTTAAACACCAAAGCAAAATATGAAAGTTGTGGGTTCATCGTTAATGACACCAAATGAAATGTGTGAGTTGTCTTGTTCAATTCTTAAGCACCAAAGTGAAATATGAATGTTATGGGTTCAGTTTTAAACACCAATGGAAATATGTTCTAACTAAAATAGTTCTGAAACTAAATTGGAATTGGACTGTTTTCCAACCTTATAATCAAATCGTTAGTTGTTCTCATGGAAACACATTCCATACTCCTACAAGGGTTACATAATCAATGTTAGAAACTTCCCAAAACACCAAATAGTCAAACTTTAGCATTAAGTAAATTGAAAAAATTAGAAAAATTGTTTGTAGTTTTAAAATAGAAAGAAGCAAAGAAATATCAGTAATATTCTAGATAGTAGTGAACTTCTTATCTACAACAATAGTTGTTAGGTTAGTTAAAATCTATCCAAAAAAATGCAACTATGGACCTGTTATAGAAAAAAGTGGTTATAACATCAACAACAACCATGTTTAGTGCACTAGTGGTTGGAAAAAGTGCAACTATGTTAGAAACATGGAAACAATTATGTGAAAATCTTGTAGCTTTCGCATAAAATTTAACAACATTTTAGAAAATTTCATCAACATTTTGGAACCTACAAATACTAAAATAAACTCATGAAAATGTTAACATTAAGGACCTAGGTCCCACCAGGCATTCCAAATGTCATAATGGGGGAATAAACCATTAGGAAAATAAAGCAAATGAATCAAAAAAAGTTAATTCAAACAAGATTAAATTCCATCCATACTCATGAAATGAAGCTCTAAAATGATGACATAAAACAAAGTAATCCTAAGATAACATAAATGTAATTCAAAACCTTAAAACATATACCATCCCATGTTGGAGTTGTGTTTGTATTGATGTTTGGATGTCAAATCGATTGACTCAATACAAAGCCTATGTAAAGCAATTTTTGGCTTTGAACATTTTTTTGTTTTTGACCCTTTCTTTATTTCCACTTTGGGAGCAATTTGTGCCCAAAGGACAAAGATTACTTTTGCATAAAGGCACACAATATTCCATGTGGTGGCTACATGACTTTATACACATAATTTCCTTTTCAGGTGTGAACCAGAACATGTGTCAGCTTGGTGGGGATTTTTGTCAAAACCACTCCCACAAAGTTTGAAATCACCCACTCGCTTGACACATCATCTATTTTTGTCGAGCAATATATACCTTCCGTGGAGTTATCTTTTGAGGAAGAGATTGTTAGGGAGTGCAATGGATGTCTTACTTTCAGGGTGGAACCTTTGAGTTAAAGTCATCAATCTCCATAGTTGATCGATCCAATTTTTTCCAAGTTGAGTTAAATTCGATTGTTTTTTAATAGCAATATTTTCTAAAAAATTTGAAACCATTATTGAAGTAGTTGAGACTTAATGAGCGAAGATTATTGCGATCTAATTAAGGTTTAGGATCAGATTGCAAGCTATCAGGTTTAGGCATCGAGTTGTTTCTGCTTCTAGATTGTTTGTGATGGTGTCCTCTTCTTTTGGCTATAAATAGAGGTTGAAAACATTGAGTTAGAAAGTTCTAAAATTCTCTCTGAATATATTTTCAAAGAATATAGATATTGTTTTAGGGACTTCTATTTTCTCAAAAGTATGAGGGTCTTTGTAGACTACTGCTTATTATCTTTAGCATGTTATATTTAATTCAAACTATCATCAGATTGGCATCTGACCTTTGTTTTATAGTTTATATATCATAGAAGTTTGATCTATTTGGGAGAAATATTTGAAATTGTGCATGCTATTTCTTTGTCAAATTTCTTTTTCATATTTCATTCATATTGAAAACATTGTGTTAAAAATTTTGCGTTGATAGTTCAGATAACTAATTCACATGTCATTAAGCTTCTATGTTTAGTGCTATCTTTCAAAAATTAGATCATGTCCATTAAAATCTTCCATTTTCTATAAAGGGTATGCCATTTTCTATATTATACTACAAAGGAGGAAAGATTCTATAAATTTCTAAATATTTTTGTTAATCTTTAGATTTTTCTTATGTTTGTTTGGACCTTAATGGGTGCTTCCCATGAGGATATTTGAAAGATTACATTTTTCTTTCTCTAGCATTTGTTGCTCATTTTCTTCACAACAATGAAGGTTTTATGAAATTTTTTGTCAATCTTATCAGTTATAAGAAATAGTTAAGGTTTGAAATGTTGTAAAAAAATTTATGCATCACCATCTTTATGTTTTATTTGCATTTCTTTCTACCCCTTTTCCCCAAACACAAAGAAGATCCAACTTTCTTTAAAAATCCCAGATGTCATTTAATGAGGCACAAATTGGTTCCCCACTCACTGAATTTCCAATAAGGCCTTTTGGAGAAGCACAAGCTTTAATGATCAATAGTTCTTTTTCTGGTACACTCGATGGGACTCAAAGTTTTTCAAAAAATTGATTGTAAACTATTAGAAATATTTCTTAAATAAGACCAAGAAAGGAAGCTGGAAATTTCATGTCCAAAGTTTAAACAAGAGCATCCTTCAAATGCCATTTCCAGTATTCCTAGTTACCACCCCTGAAACCTAGAAGGAGCAAACTTATAGGTTCCATATCACCTATAAGAAGCAACAGGGTAAGAAATCTTAGCCCCTAATCCAAAACCTTATCTACTCCACTAGGAGGTTGAACCTTCCAAATCGGAATACCCATCTACTGTAACCATAGGAATCTATTTACAATGGCTCATATAGGTGCCCCCACTCCTATAAATTTTGTACCCTAGGATAGCAATATCTCACTACAACCACCTATGCCCCCAGATGTATGGTCTTCCATACTCGCCAATGCTCTCTGTAGAGAAGGGGGATTCACTACTCATGAGTTTCTTTATTCTCAAGAGATTCCCAAGGGGTGAACTACCCTAAAATACCTCACGGAACAATGTGAGAGTTCTAGAATCAGAAAGATAAAATCATAAAGTTTTTCTATACAAATTGATAGGCTCTCAACCAAAGGAGGATAACATGAAATAAGGATGATGGCATAGTGTGCTAGAGTCTTGGAGGCATGATGACACCTTGTATGAACCAAAGAATGAGAATATCACAAAAAATAGCTAAATGATCATCAAAATTAGATTGCTAAGAACTTATAGAAAGCAGGAAAAATAATAGAATGTAATAGAACTAAAATGAAGTAAAGTGAATGATAAAGTTAAGGAAGATGAGAGATAGAAGAAGCTTACAAAAAGCCAAGTAATGGAGCCTCCAGAAAATGAATATCTTTTCTCCTTGCATACGTAAAATATAGAGAAAATGTTGGGGTTGTATTGGGGTTTTCCTTAGTCAAACTATCGTTTTGGTGTTTCCACCTCCACAAATAGCCAGATAGATAGAAATTAAATGAATGCAATAGTGATAAAATAAATCCCTTCTTGAGGAGGAGAACCTATATCACAAAAATATAGATGATAAAAGCAATTCCCGATCGAGGAGGAGAAGCCATATCACAAAATATAGATGCAATAGGTAGTAGATGCGTGTAATCCCAATATACTCGCAAGCACAAAATAAGGTATATGTTAACTGACAAGGCTTAAGGAAGTCAAAGAGAGAGGGAGATAGAGCTGCAAGAGCCATGAGAGCTACAAAGAGTGTTATAAGAGCTTGAGAGTGTTGTTGTAAAAATCTATATGGAGCTATACAAGCAAGATAGCAAGAGAAAGAGAGGAGGAAAAGGTAGGAGAAAAAGTTAGAGAGGAGTTAGAATGCCCTGGATTGAAAAGATAGCATTTAAGGAAGGAAAATAAGCTTCTCGAGCCGTTACCATTGACAAAACTTGCTAACAAGTGGAAAACATGCTCAAAAGTGATTGTTTAAACATTGAAATATCGATTGACACTAGTGAGGTGTGAAGATGTTTGCACGGTGTGCTAGTTTCCAAACACATCACACTACAAAATGACATTAATGAGAAAAACACAAGGTTTAGTGCAAAGTTGACACACAAAGGTAGTTGCTGAAAAGGGGCATCAAGAATCCTGAGAAGGGAAAAAAGGTTGATTCAAGGGCTAAAATGAGCCTACAAAAGTGCTAAGGGAGTGGACACTAAATTGGATGCAAGAATGTATGTGAAATGTAAGGGGTGCAATTTTACGACATTACATTTTTACCCCACTTTAGTGGGAATATGACTCTACACTTATATGCACACTAAAGGAAGTCTGTGAAACATAAATAGCATCATGATTCCAAAAAGGATACTATAGAGGAAGTAGACAACTCTTTGAACCAAGGAAGCATGCCCCCAGGCTGAAGACCTACAAAACAAATGTGTTAGATAAGAAAGACTTGCACAAGATAGTAATGTTAGAACATAAATAACTATCACATCATGGGGTTGGAATATAAAAAAAACACACATAGGCACACAAAAAACTAAAGGATTTGAGTTAGCAAAGTGAAAGAGACCTCAATGTAAGAGGTTATCTCAGTACTATGCATCGTCCAAAACTTTAAAAAAATAACATAGAAGAATTCTAAAACAAAGAGAATAATGTAAGGATTGGTTGCTTCCAGAGAAGAATGCACCTAAAATTCAAGGAAGAAACCAATGTCGAAGCAAGAAAGAGCATATACTCAAGATGAAGAAGAAGCAAATATTTGATATGGTATACACAATTTGGAAGAAAGAGAATTTAAGAGAGAGATAGAGAAGTTAGAAAGGAATGAAAGTTTTGACCTGGAGATGGCTCCGTAGGTCCTTAGACCCAAGGAGAGTTAAAAAAATGCATCGTAGATCCATAGACCTATGGAAGGTGAAAAGAAGGATCTGTAGGTATTCTCTCCTATAGATTTGAACAAACTACATCAGAGGCTCGCAGACCAATGGTGAATAGATCTCGCAAGATGAAAGAACTTTAAAATTCCTCAAACTTACAAAGAAGGAACCCTAGGTACTCTCTCCTGAGGGAAGCTCGATGTAGGGGACTCCATAGAGTCAGATTGGAAAGAAGCTTCATAAGTGCACCCACAAAGCAACATGTTAATCCACAGACTGAACATGTTAGGAAAGCTTGACACAAGGGAGTTGTATAGGATCTTGATCCTATAGAACAAGACTAATCAGAGAAGCCTGTGGCTATTGCAAGCTATGATTATGAAATTTCTTTCATGTAGGAAGAGGAAGAGTAATCAAGTGGGATTTTAGAAGCCTCAATAAAATACACTTTCTCTCAAATAAAGAATGAGGAGTAGGAAGCAACCCTTTCTCTTGTGGAGAAAATTTTTATTGCTCGAGGACATCAAATAATGGTGGATAAAGTTGATTGGAAATCATGTCGACATTCAATCATGGTTTCCTCTTATATTTTTCATTCAAGCAACCAAGCCCCAAATTATGCTTATGAGGTGCACATTCTATAGGGACTTGAATGCCTTGTTCGCTATGCCCACAACCTTTACACCCATAGCCATATTCTTGAAAAGAAGGAGGATCTTCATAGAGAGTATTATTCAACAAGGGGGACCATACTCTTCTACAAGATCACAATCAACCTTCTTGATAGGACTACCAACATTAACCTCTTTAATAAAAGCACGATCATCTTCCTAAAAGGGAGGATCAACATTAAGGACACTGCAATTGTTGCTCACATTATCCCATGATACAAAAGAATAATCATCTTTGATAGCAGGTTTAGATGATGTTATTAGACTACTTAAGTGGATCAGGTCAACTTTATATTATCCACTGAAGGATTTTGCAAAGTCTAAAGAACCCCAATCATCACTAAGGCATGCATTTTCTTGAGAAGAGGTAGAAGGAGCAGACTTGAGATTTCATGCTTTAGGAGGATCTTATTCAAGGACATATATCTCAAGAGTATCCTTTGTAGTAGGTACTACTGGAGTAAACATCAACACATTGGAAGACACTAAAGGAATAAGAATAGTCACAACTGAAACTTGACCAGTAGCTACCATTTCACATAATTACATAACCTCAGGGTCAGCCCTGATTGTGACTACTTGATTGTTACAAATGAACTTAATAGATTTATGCAAGGTGGATGGGACTACACCCATAGCGTGAATTCATGGTCTACCAAGGAGAAGATTATAAGGTAAATTTTTTGACATAATATATATAAGGGTGGGTATAGTAATGGGTCCCAACCTCAAAGGAAAGAATATCATGCCTAGGGCTTGTCAACCGACATTAATGAACCCACAAATGACAATAGAAGAATAATTAAGAGAAGATGAATAAATATTAATCTTGGGAAATAGATCAATGCTGCATACATTAAGTGTTGAACTGGTGTCAACAAGAGTATGTCTAATTCCAATAGTATTAATATTAACTATAATCATTAAAGGATCTTCTTGTTTCTGCACATTTGAGAGTGGAAGTTCTCGTAGATAGAATGTGATATTTGGAAAATCCACACAAATATGAGCCATCAATGCATTAGCATCCATCAACCTAAAAAAGGTAGGCAAGAGAATCTTTTGCAAGGCTTCTTAAAGCATACCTTGATAAATCAGAGCAAATTGAAGCAAGTTCCATAGTGAGATCTTAGCCAGAGTGACACAAAGTTGCTTAATGAGATCACAATCACCAAGTGCTTTAGTCATAGGATTAGGAACTTCAAAAAGGCTTGGTTGTTTATTCATTCTATTCTCATAAGTGTTGGCTAGTGGTCTATAAGAGGGAGCCATAGAAAGATCAGGATAATTACTATAAAATGGAACACCATTAGTATAACAAATGCTTTTAAGATAAGGACTAGCTAGAGTCAAATAAATGACTAGTCTCTTAGGAATTTGAGGGGCAACAGAGACATAGATTACATTTATAGAATCATCACAACTAGTGGGATAATTATTCAAAGAAATATTCTCAATATTGATCCAAGGAGGATCAAATGTGGAAGGAGATTCATTATTCGCTAATGCATCATCTCTAGAGGAAAGTGCATTGGAATAGATAAGAGATTCATCCTTCACTAATGTATCATCTCTAGAAGAGAGTGCATTGGAATGAAGAGAAGGTAGAGTAATATTAATAATGGTATCAATGATTTCATCCTCTTGCACAAAAATATCCTTAGAAGGAATTTCAAGAGAGGGATCGACAAAGAATAATAAGGAAGAAGACAAGAAATCACTTTCACATGCTTGTAAGAGAAATTCTTGAAGCTTCTTAACAAAGCTAGAAAGAGATAGGAGGAAGAAGGATAGAATATAGATTTTGAAATAGAGAAATAGGCACATCAGTTGATTGGGAGCAATTTAGGGGTGACAGAATTGAGAAAAACCAAGAATCCAAAATTTTAAATTTTTTGGTATTTTCTAGGTTCTAGTAATTTGCATTTTTGGAGGTCTTCAGAGTAGAATTTAGGGTCAAAACTTGCGTTGATCCCTAAAATTTGATTGCTGAAGGAATTATATTTTAGGTATAGAGTTAGTCCTCTTGGAAACCTTTCCAATAGTGTAAACAGTTCTGAATTTTGAGCATTGAGTCAAAAGTTATGACCCCACCAAGTTGGGGTAAAAAAATTCCTAGTTCTTTTGAAAAATACTATGGTTCACGTTGGGTTCACCAAAATGTAGAGAAGGGGGATTTTCTATTGAAAACAGAGGTAATTATGTAGCCTTAGAACTTGTAAAAGTATCATGTTGTAGATCTAATTGAGTGATCTTTGTTACACTTTCTTTGTGGATGATTATTTGTTTAGATTCATTTTACCATTTGTAGAAGTAGACAGAAGATTGTAGAAGAATAAGACCAAAAGATAGAAGTGACAACATATACCGTGGAGAAACCCTTTCAAGAAAAAATACACCACCAAAATCAATAGTGCTTGTATTATTTAACCTTAGAACAAGATTATAATAATTCTTTATCAATCCTTGCTTGCGATACTTCTTTTGCAATCAACAATTATTATTCATGTAACCTACAATAAACTCTAATAAAACTTTCTTCAAATTGCTGCAATAACTAGACAGTAATGAGCCTTGTAAATTCCAAAGAGTTTACAATTACAAAGCACAAAGCTTATCTCACAAAACCTATGCCTATTCTTTGCAAGTAGATTTCTTCTATGAAAAAAAGTGTCAAACCAAGTCCTTCATCAATTTGGGCATCCCAAACTGAAGTCATAACTCAACGTTGATTCTGAAGATATCTTGTAAGCTTCTCCTCAAAGTTGGCACCCAAGAATGGGCCCACTTAACTTAGCCTTATAAAATATCTTATCATGCAAAAGTGTTAACTCCAAGATTCCAACTTGGGCACCCAAGGTGGGTCCAATTCAATCTCTTTTAATTTAAACATATCTCTCCACTATTCATGCAAATATCATGCATGATTGATCATCTCCTATTAACAGTAAGTAGTCACATGTTATATTTCATTCAACTCAAGTCATTAGCATGCAATTCAAGTCAAATGAGGTCAACTAACATGCAACTCAAACTAATTACATGCAACTGAAGATAATTAAACCATAATTAAACTGAACTGAACTGAATTAAACTCGACTAATACTAAATTGAACAAAACTCCATTCATGTAAACATCAATCCATAACTTCTAGGATCTTTACATGCATTATTGAAGTTTTATCTATTTCTCCAAAAAGTTAACTTAACTCAAGGTGGGTTCCACCTTCCATGTAGGTGCCCCATGTGCTCCTATTAATTAGGAACTCATCTTAGATGCCCTCACATGTTCCTACCATTTTGAATTAATTACAAATGTCAATTAACATGTTTATTTCATTCAAATTTAATCTCTTTCTAATCCAACTGTTGGGGAAAACTTTCCAAGGACTTAAGAGATACATGAAATATGTTTAGGATTGCAATTAAATGGCATCCTATTGCCAACATTCTCCCACTTGACATTATACATTGCAATTATTCTAAACAATGAATCAGTATTATAAATCAAGTAGAGGACTCAAGGCCAATGACCTTCCTACACCAAAAAATCCAGGAAAACTTCAAATGAAACCTGCATAATCATGAAGCTCCTAGCAAATTATTAATACTCATTTGAACCAAGAGAACTTATCTATAGGAAATAGTTTCGTAAGATAATCTGCAACATTAATCAAAGTGTCAACTTTCTCAATTAATACCTTCCCACTCTAAACCATTTCTCACACAAAGTGATACTAAACATCAACATGCTTAGTGCGAGCATGATACATAGGATTTTTGGCTAAAAAAATAGCATTCTGACTATCACATTCAAGTTTAACTTCCTTGCAATTAAAACCAATACCTTTCCCAAGTCTCTTTAACTAAACTGCCTCTTTGGAGGCATGTGAAACCACCGAGTGTGTTGAACTCACGTCCAACCAAGGTGTAGGATTCTTTGTGTTTACTATTGAATTTTTTTTTGTACAAGTAGCCATTCAACATATATCTCTTACCATAAGAGAAATCAAGCCTCACCTATTTCTCCAAGTATCCATGAGGACCTATAACCTACCAATCCATGCCAAACTCCAAATGCAACATAGAACTATCATGAAGTAATCAAGAAAATGATTAATGTACCCAATACATAAGAGAACTACACAAGATCAATGTCAAAGCTCCAATCATGAATCAGGAACATAAACATGACAACATGATCTAACCATCTCCTCCAAGGAGAACACATGCATCATAACATACATAAACATCCTAGTCTCAAGAGAAAAAGTACCATGGAAAACTCTAAACGTGTATCAAGAGTAAACCGTGACATAAGAAAAACCACTCTAAACCAAGAAAAAACATATCCCCAATCACATGAGGATAACCTTACCAATGATGCATCCACATCAATGCCAATAACTCCCACTGAACCATGGTACGAGCTACACATAGCATCATGACTACCATCCTCTTCATGAAGATCACTCTTTAACATTAAGCAAAGAGTCATCACTAATATTTTTACATAAAATTGTCAATGCATGATTACCATCATCTGAGGATTCCTCTGTCGAAGAATCAAAACTCTTTTTCATGTTCTTACAATCCTTCTTCACATGTCCTAGTTTCCCACAGTTCCAACACTTTACCTTACTTCGCCTTCAAACTTACCCTTCCCTTCCTTGTCTCCCTTAGGTTCCTTTTTCTCAGGCCTGCCTTTTAAAAACAAGTCATCTTGGATTTCCATTTTAGAATTCCTCCTCATCTCCTCTAATAGGAGAGTAGGAATTATATTGTCCATCTTCTAATCTTCACCACTACCACTGATAGCAACAATTATATTTTCCCAAGATTCTAGTAAAGAACAAAGTAACAAAATGCATTTATATTCATCTTCTAGCTTTACATCTATAGATGCTAACTGACATAGAATCAAATTAAAATCATTCAAATGATTTGCAACAGAATCACCATCTTTCATCTTTAAAGAATACAACTATCTTTTCAAATACAACTAATTAGTAAGACTTTTAGTTTGATAAATATCACCTATTCTCTTCCATAATTTATATGCAGTAGTTTCTTTTGAAACATTCAAGAGAACAACATCAGCAAGACATAATCTTATGGTCCCTCTTTCCTTGTTATCAAGCTTAGCCCAATCCTCATCTGACATCGTTGTAGGTGACTTTCTCTCTTTACCAACAACTAACCACTGATCTCTCTCTTCAAGGATATCCTCCATTTTTAGTTTCCACATCTCATAATTAGATTCATTGAATCTTTCAATATCTAAATGACAATTAAAAATCATTGTAACAAACTTAGTTTCCAAAATCATCAATAACACAATAGTAAAAGCTCCCACTATAGCCAAAAAACCTTCAAAATCTTAAGAGAAAGGAATCCCAAACTCTACCCAACCGTTAGCTTTGATACCAAATATTGAGAATTGAGGTAATTATATAGCCTTAAAACTTGTAAAACTATTATATTATAGATCTAATTAAGTGTTATTTGTTACAATTTCTTTGTGGATGATTATCTATTTAGATTCATTTTACCATTTGTAGAAGTAGACAGAAGATTGTAGAAGAATAAGACCAGAAGAGAGAAGTGGAAAAATATATACCATGGATAAACCCTTTCGGGAAAAAAATCCACCACCAGAATCAATAGTGCTTGTATTATTTAACCTTAGAAGAATATTACAATAATTCTTTATCACTCCTTGCTTGACATGATTTTTTTTCCTTCAACAATTCTTCCTCACAACCTACAATAAACTTTGATAAAACTCTCTTTAACTTGCAGCAATAAATAGACAATAATGAGCCTTGTAAACTTCAATGAGTTTACAATTACAAAGGAAAAAGCTTATCTCACAAAACCTATACCTATTCTTTTCAAGGAGATTTTTTCCATGAAAAACAATGTCAAACCAAGTCCTTCATCATTTTGGGCTTCCCAAACTGAAGTCATAACTCAACGTTGATTTCAAAGATATCTTGTAAGCTTCTCCTAAAATTTGGCACCCAAGAAGGGGCCCACATAACTTAGCCTTATAAAATATCTCATGATGCAAAAGTTTTAACTCCAAGATGCCAACTTGGGCACCCAAGGTGGGTCCAAGTCAATCATTGTTAACTAAAACATATATCTCCACCATTCATGCAAATATCATGCATGATTGATCATCCCCTATTAGCTATAATTAGTCACCTATTATTTGTCATGCAACTCAAGTTATTAGCATGCAATTCAAGTCAAATGAGGTCAACTAACATGCAACTCAAATTAACTACATACAACTGAAGATAACTAAACCATAACTGAACTGAATTGAACTTGACTATTACTGAACTAAACTGAACTCCATGCATGTAAACATAAATCCCTAACTTCTAGGATCTTTACATGCATTACTGAAGTGCTATCTTTTTCTCCAAATAGTTAACTTAACTCAAGGTGGGTTCCAGCATCCATGTGGGAAACCCATGTGCTCCTATTAATTAGGAACTCATCTTAGATGCCCTCACATGGTCCTACCATTTTGAATTAATTACATATGTCAATTAACATGTTTATTTCATTCAAATCTAATCTCTTTCTAATCCAAGTTTTGGGGAACTCTTTCCAATGACTTAGGAGATACATGAAATATGTTTAGGATTGCAATTAAATGGCATCCTATTCCCAACATTCTCCCACTTGACATTATACATTGCAATTATTCTAAACAATGAATCATTATTATAAATGAAGTAGAGGACTCAAGGCTAATGGCCTTCCGACACCAACTAATACATGCAGAATTCAAATGCAACCTATATAATCATGAAGCTCCTAGCAAATTATTAATACTCAAAACCAAGATAACTTATGTATAGGAAATAGTTTCGTAAGATAATTTGCAACATTAATCAAAGTGTCGACTTCCTCAATTAATACCTTCCCACTCTAAACCATTTCTCACATAAAGTCATACTAAACATCAACATGCTTAGTATGAGCATCATACGGAGGATTTTTGGCTAAACAAATAGCATTCTGACTATCACATTCAAGTTTAACTTCCTTGCAATTAAAACCAATACCTTTCCCAAGTCTCTTTAACCAAACTGCCTCTTTGGAGGCATGTGAAACCACCGAGTGTGTTGAACTCACATCCAACCAAGGTGTAGGCATCTAGGTCTTTACTATTGAAAAAAGATTTTCCTACAAGTAACCATTCAACATATATCTCTTACCATAAGAGAACTCAAGCCTCACCTATTTCTCCAAGTATCTATGAGGACCTGTAACCAACCAATCCATGCCAAACTCCAAATGCAACATAGAACTAACATGAAGTAATCAAGCAAATGATTAATGTACCCAATACATAAGAGAACTACATAAGATCAATGTAAAAGCTCCAATCATGAATCAGGAACATAAATATGACAACATGATCTAACCATCTCCTCCAAGGAGAACACATGCATCATAACATACATAAACATCCTAGTCTCAAGAGAACAAGTACCATGGAAAACTCTAAACGTGTATCAAGAGTAAACCGTGACATAAGAAAAACCACTCTAAACCAAGAAAAAACATATCCCCAATCACATGAGGATAACCTTACCAATGATGCATCCACATCAATGCCAAAAACTCCCACTAAACCATGGTATGAGCTACACATAGCATCATGACTACCATCCTCTTCATGAAGATCACTGTTTAACATCAAGCAAAGAGTCATCACTAACATTTTTTACATGAAACAATCAATGCATGATTACTGTCATCTGAGGATTCCTTTGTAGAAGAATCAAAACTCTTTTTCATGTTATTACAATCCTTCTTCACATGTCCCGGCTTCCCACAGTTCCAACACTTTACCTTACTCCATCCTTCAGACTTACCCTTCCCTTCCTTGCCTCCCTTAGGTTCCTTTTTCTCAGTCCTACCTTTTAAAAACAAGGCATCTTGGATTTCCAATTTAGAATTCCTCTTCATCTCCTCTAATAGGAGAGTAGGAATTATATTGTCCATCTTTGGATCTACACCATTACCACTGATAGCAACAATTAGATTTTCCTAAGATTCTGGTAAAGAACAAAGTAACAAAATGCATTTATATTCATCTTCTAGCTTTACATCTATAGATTCTAACTGACTTAGAATCAAATTAAAATCATTCAAATGATAAATTCAATAGAATCACCATCTTTCATCTTTAAAGAATACAATTGTCTTTTCAAATACAAATTTTATTAGTAAGACTTTTAGTTTGATAAATATCACCTATTCTCTTCCACAATTTATATGCAGTAGTTTCTTTTGAAACATTCAAGAGAACAACATCAGCAAGACATAATCTTATGGTCCCTCTTTCCTTGTTATCAAGCTTAGCCCAATCCTCATCTGACATCATTGTAGGTGACTTTGTCTCTTTACCAACAACTAACCACTGATCTCTCTCTTCAAGGATATCCTCCATTTCTAGTTTCCACATCTCATATTAGATTCATTGTATCTTTCAATATCTAAACGAGAATTAAAAATCATTGTAACAAACTTATTTTCAAAAATCAGCAATAACACAATAGTAAAAGCTCCCACTACAACCAAAAAACCTTCAAAATCTTAAGATTAAGGCATCCCAAACTCTACCCAATCGTTAGCTCTAATAGAAAATGTTGAAAATGGAGATAATTATGTAGCCTTAAAACTTGTAAAACTATTATATTGGAGATTTAATTAAGTGTTCTTTTTTACAATTTCTTTGTGGATGATTATCTGTTTAGATTCATTTTACCATTTGTAGAAGTAGACAGAAGATTGTAGAAGAATAAGAGTAGAAGATGGAAGTGATAAAACATATACCATGGAGAAGCCCTTTCAGGAAAAAACTCCACCACTAGAATCAATAGTGATTGTATTATTTAACCTTAGAACAAGATTACAATAGTTCTTTATCAATCCTTGCTTGAGATGCTTTTTTTTCCTTCAACAATTCTTCTTCAAAACCTGCAATAAACTCTAATAAAAATCTCTTCAACTTGCTGCAATAAATAGACAATAATGAGCCTTATAAACTCCAAAGAGTTTACAATTACAAAGGACAAAGCTTATCTCACAAAACCTATGCCTATTCTTTTCAAGTAGAGTTATTTTGTGAAAAATAATGTCAAACCAAGTCCTTCATCAATTTTGGCATCCTAAACTAAAGTCATAACTCAGTGTTGATTCCGAAGATATCTTGTAAGCTTCTCCTCAAAGTTGGCACCCAAGAATGGGCCCACTTAACTCAGCCTTATAAAATATCTTATCATGAAAAAATGTTAACTCCAAGATGCCAACTTGGATGCCCAAGGTGGGTCCAAGTCAATCTCTATTAACTAAAACATATCTCTCCACCATTCATGTAAATATCATGCATGATTGATCATCCCATGTTAACTGTAAGTAGTCACTTGTTATCTGTCATGCAACTCAAGTCATTAGTAGTCAATTCAAGTCAACTAAAGTCAACTAGCATGCAACTCAAACTAACTACATGCAACTGAAGATAATTGAACCATAACTGAACTAGACTGAACTAAACTAAACTAAATTAAACTAATACTAAACTGAACTAAACTAAACTAAACTAAACTAAATTGAACTAAGCTCCATTCATGTAAACATCAATCCCTAATTTCTAGGATCTTTTCATGCATTACTTAAGTGTTATATTTTCCTCTAAATAGTTAACTTAACTCAAGGTGGGTTCCACCTTCCATGTGGGATCCCCATGTGCTCCTATTGATTAGGAACTCATCTTGGATTCCCTCACATGTTCCTCTCATTTAGAATTAATTACAAATGTCAATTAACATGATTATTTCATTCAAATTTAATCTCTTTTTAATCCTAGTGTTGGGGAACACTTTCCAAGGACTAAGGAGATACATGAAATATGTTTAGGATTGCAATTAAATAGAATCCTATTCCCAACATTCGCTACTCATGAATCTCTTTATTCTAAAGATATTCCAAAGGGGAAAACTACCCTAAACTACCTCAAGGAACAACATGAGAGTTCTAGAATCAAAAAGAGAAAATCACAAAGGTTTTCTAGACAAACTACCAGGCTCTCGGCCAAAGGATGATAGCGCAACGTGTTAGAGTCTTAGAGGCATGAGGAATCTTGTACATAATAGAGAATGAGAATATCGTAGAAAACAACTAAATCATCACTAACAATCAGATTGCTAAGAACTTACAGAATGTGGAAAAAATAATAGAATGTAATAGAATTGGAATGAAGTAAAGTGAATGATAAAGTTAAGGAGGATGAGAGATAGAGGAAGCCCACAAAAACCCAAGTAATGGATCCTCTAAGAAATGAATATCTTTCATCCATCCATATATAAAATCTGGAGAAAATTTTGGGGTTGTATAAGGTTTTTCCTTAGTCAAACCCCCATTTTGGTGTTCCCACCTCCATAGATAGTTAGCTAGATAGAAATGAAATGAACGCAAGAGTGATAAAAGCAATCCCTGCTCAAGGAGGAGAACCCATATCACAAAATATAGGTGATAAAAGAAATCCCCGCTCAAGGAGGAGAACCTATATTACAAAATATAAATGCAATAGGTAGGGGATGTGTGAAATCCCAAGATGATCGCAAAAACAAATTAAGGGAGATGTTAGCTAACAAGGCTTAAGGAATCCAAAGAGAGAGGGAGATAGAGCTGCAAGAGCCACGAGAGTTGCAAAGAGTGTTGTAATAGCTTGAGAGTGCTACTGTAACAAGCTACATGGAGCTATGGAAGTAAGATAGCATGAGCAAGAGAGGAGGAAAAGGTAAGACCGAAAGCTAGAGAAAAGCTAGAAGGCCCAATGGATTGAAAAGATAACATTTAAGGAAAATAAGCTTCTCGACCCGTTACAAGGAATGTCAAGTTGTTACCACTAACAAAACTTGCTAAGAAGTGGAAAACATGCTCGGAAATGGTTGATTGAATGTTGAAATGTTGAAGGACACTAGTGTGACACACAAATGTTTGTGTGGTGTACTAGTGTCCAAACACATCACATTACAAAATGACATGAACAAGAAAATCACAAGCTTTAGCAAAAAGTTGATGCATGAAGGTAGCTGCTGAAAAGGGGCCTTGAGCATCCTATGAAGGGAAAAAGGCTAATGTAGGGGCTAAAATGAGCCTACACAAGTGCTAAGGGAGTGGACACTAAAGTGGATGCAAGAATGTATGTGAAATTGCAAGGGGTGCGATTTTATGACATTACACTCTCAAGGAAAACCCAAATTTTTCTAGGGAGGATTTTAATACCCCTTCTAAATATTTCCAAAATATAGGAGAGGTATGTAGAGTACATAACATCATGGAAGAGAATGTTGCTCTCAAGTTTTTGGTCATGTCTTTCGAAGGAAAATCCCAAGAATGGTATAGGTCTTTGGCTTCTGATTCTATCCACTCTTGGGATCAACTCAGAGAGAAGTTGTTCGAGTGCTTCTTAGAAAAGGGAGGTCACTCCTCTTTGATGCAGTAGTTAATCACCATCAAGAGGGCCCCACAAGAGGCCATGAGTGACTTCAACACTAGGTTTCACAAAACCTAGCAGAGGATTCTTGTGATATCCATGCCTTTGGCCACTATGGCATTCATGTTTTATCTAAAGGCTTTCAATTTAGACATCGTAGTTGTGGTACAGTCTATGGGAGGAGATACTTTGTCTAACGCATATGATCTAGCTATGCATGTAGAAGATAGTCTAATCGATGTCGGGAAGCTTCCAAAATGTTCATTGATGCCCATGTTCATAGAAATCTCTAGTGTCCCCTGATAAGAAGCAACTTTGAGTGCTTCTGCTCTACAAGTGACCATGTCATGTGTACCACCATCCATGTATCTATATCCTAGTGTGCAACCAAGCACATTAGGCTCTTCTTCACTAGTAGTGGATTTCAATGATATAGAGAACCTCATGTAGTCCTTTGTGAATGAACTAGTCCTCATCTAACAATAGAAAGTAGTACCTCTAAAGCCTCCCATGATGACCTATCAAGGAGGAAGGTGATCTTATCAATAAAATGAATATCAAGGAGCTTTGAAAGGAGGAATCCAACAACCAACACCTAAAAACTAGATAGTCCCAATCACCATGCCACTTTAGACTATCTAGAATAGTCTGAGGAAGGATTTGGTCCTAGGCCAGAACAACCTAGTACAAGTAGATAATGTGTGGTGCTTCTCATGTAATGACAACCATATGCCCCAAACTTTTCAAAGGGGAAACCTTCAATGAAAGATAGCAGAGAAAAGAGGCCAAGGCATGTTTCCAAACATGGAAGAATATTAGTCTCCCAAAATGGAAAATGGCCACTTCAGAGTGAAAACACAAGGGATTTCCTTAGAGGAAAAGATGGATATTACACCACACCAAGCGTTGTTCTCTTGGATGGAAGAAGAAGATGCAGTATTTAGAAATGATGCTCTACAACTAGTGCCCTGCAAGTACAGTCAAACTACAACACAAGGTAAAAAAGAAGGTTCACTGGAGAATACATGCAACAAGCTCCACAAAGTCCATAGCCATAACAACCATAGTCACAAGTAATGCAAGCCTCATAGACCCAAATCACTCAACAATCATAAGCTCTACCATCGCAAGAGAAGGAGATAGACAAAGCACTAATCTCACCCACGACGGACTAGCTTCTCTCAAAGACGAAAGAGATACCACCATTCAAACCCAAGGTTTTTCTAGTTGGAATGCTCAACATGGTTGAACAATTGAAGAAGGAACCCACTAATTATCTATGTGGGATGTTATAACAATTATGGAACAAAAGACATACAGAAAGAAGAATAAATATCATGGATAGACGTGGTTCCACCATGAAATAAAGATAAAGAAACTGTGTCAGACCCCCAACTTTCAAGAGCTGCAACATATTTAAACATCGCAGACAATGCAAGCACTAAAGAGGTAAGAAAACCATAGACCATGCCTCTCTTTTTAACACTTATTGTGGGGGATAAGCTTTTCCATAATAACATGATCAATTCAGGAGCTAGTCCTACGATCATGCCTAAGCAAGTGTCCAATGCCCTAAAACATAAATATGAGCCTCTCAAGAAATGGATCATGAAATTAGATTGGAAGAAGGTCTCAATCCTCAGTCGCATCAAGGATCTATCTTTGACCCTCTTCTCGTGTCTAAGCCAAACCATGACGCAAGAAATATTTGTAATAGACATCCCCCTTATGTTGGAGATGTTTCTTTCAAGATACTTTACAAAAAAGATTGGTGGATATATAGCACTCAATTGGTCCCATTTAATATTATGGAAAAAGCATGGGGAAAAGATGAAGATCATGTCTTAATCCTTGCACCTAGTACATATAGCTGACAATGCGGTCATGTGCTTTGAAGTGGCACATACCTTCTTCTCAAAAAGGGAGACGTATCAATTGTGTAGAAATGTTAGAAGACAAGGAGGAAACAAGTGATCAAACCCCTCAAGAAGAGGTCCTCAATCAATTTATTAAGTTCAACCCATTTGAGAACTTCCATGTTACTGGATTGGGTACCTATATGATCTTTGATCATGACCAATTCTTCCTAAAATTGGTAAAAGAGTAGAAAGATCCCAATGGTGGGGTGACAATGGTCTATGGAAATTATATTTCGATGGTGCTAAATCCAAGGTCAGTTCCAGAGTAGGTATTGGATTGGTATCACCAACTGGATTAGAGAGCCTCAAAGCTTTTTTCTTCAGTTCCCATGCTCGAATAATGATGTTGAGTATGAATCTTTGGTCCATGGTTTGTTTCTTATAGAGAGGATGGGTGTGAAAAGAGTACAAGTGTTTCGAGACTCAGAGTTGGTCATTAGCCAAGTCCATGGATAGGAGGCTGTTAAAAATGTAAGAATGAGGTCTCATAGACATAGAATATGGGATCTAATCAAGAGCTTTGAAACTTTTAACATCTAGGTTATCCCACAATCCCAGAATTTTGTTCCTAATTAGATGGCTTTGATTGGTTTACAGTTTGAGTCGATTCCTAAATCAACAAGAAAATAGAAAGTAGTAAAAACCATCATCTAACCGTCAATCCCCAAAAATGATCAGAACTAGCAAGTTTTTGAGGATGACGAGCAGATTACTGCTTTTTAACAAAAGTTAGATAAATCTTCAAATCATTCACTATCCATAGCTAGAGGAGCTATGGAAGGAAAAAAGATCCAATTAAAGGGCAATAAGCTCCTGCGAGGTTTGATTTCTCTCAAAAATATTTTTGACTATGAGGATGCGAGAATAGAAAACAAATATTCACTATTGATGTAAAAGACTATGAATGTCTCAATGTCAAAAATGGTAGAAAGAGAAATGTTTAAAGAGACATTCTATAGAAGGATAAAGAGAGAATGAAAGGACTATGTTCTAGATACAACAAAGTCATAGCTTGGACCTATGATTATCTTAGAGGGTATGATCTGGGCATAATTCAACATATTATTAACTTGGCTAAAGTCTAAAAGTGCATCTAATAGAAATAGAGGCTAGTCAATCTAAAATTTGAGGCACTTATGGCATAAGATCTTACCAAATTAATCAAATCAAGAATCATATACCTGATCAAACATTCCACCTAGGTATCTAACCTTGTACCAATGAGGAAAAGGAATGGAGATATTCAGCTCTACATGGATTTCAGGGACTTGAACATGGCTTCATTAAAAGATCACTACCCTTTTCCCTCAATGGATTAGATTCTATAGATTATATTCGGATCAAATATCTTCTTGTTGCTCAATGGTTTTTTGGGGAATAACTAGGTCTATGTAAAGGAAGAACACCAACAAAAAATAATGTTTACCACCAAGTGGCGAACATTCACGTACTAAAAAATGCCTTTCGAACTCTTCAATACTAATGTGACCTTCCAACAAGCAATGGCTATCGCCTTTGAGGGATTGATCAACCAAATCATCTTAATATATTTAGATGACCTAATTATTTTTTCAAAAGCTAAGGATGATCATTTTGATCTTCTAAAAAAAGACTTCCAAAAGTGTCAATAGTTCAAGATGTCCCTAAATCCCAAGAAATTTATCTTTGGAGTACCACAAGGCAAGTTGCTAGGTTTTGTGGTATTATAAGAGGGAATAGCCATAGACCCCGAAAGGGTGAAGGCTATAATAGAGATACCACTACTAGTTGTATAAGAATAAATTTTCACTCCATGTGCAAATCCCCTTTCTTCTCTTATCCACCTTAGAAAACCAAGTTCAAAGAATTATTTCCACCTAAGCCTGCTAGTTGCATCACACTCGGCGCCTGTTTTGAGCATTCGTGGAGTCATTTTTTTTAGGATGCCCACATGACACACAAACATCCATGTGGTACACTTACGTCCCTAACAAATTCTCGTATCTAGAGCCTACAAAGGTGTTACACTTCCCATTGGGGTCAATTTGCAATGCCCTCCTTTGGCCGACCGACCCGAATATGGTTTTTTTCTTCCTTCCTTCTTCATATTCACTCCTTCAATAAGAATTTCATCCCCTCACATCTCTCTAAGAGATTCTCCACTTCATTCACAAGCTCTAAGCAGCTTCTTCACCATTTCTTCAATCTCTAAACACTTTACACTTCATAGCAGCAACATCAACACTCCACCACTTTAGTAGAGAAAGTGTGGAACAAAACACCATTGTAGCAGAGGCTTGAGTTCCTCTCATTTTCTCCCCCATTAGCCTTAAGTTCTCTTGGTGGAGGTGGTAAGATTTCACTCCTCTCCTCTATTACTTGGTTGAGTAGCATAACACTATTTTGTAGTGATTTAGTGCTCTTTACTTCCTTTCCACTTTTCTCTCTATCTATCTGGCTATCTATGGAGGTGGGAACATGAAAACGGGGTCTGACTGAGGCAGGCCCCTATACAGCCACCCAAGAATTTTTCTCTTCCTCTTGTGTGCAAGTATTGTAGACATTCACAAGCTGGGAGCTTCATCACTTGCACAGTCATAAGCATTTCATTTCTCCTCCTTATCTTCTCTACTTTAATTTATTTCATTTCTATCACTTTTTGTTACTTTATCATGTCCTGTCATTTTCCTATATTTTGTTAAGTTCTCAGTAATTAGGATAGAAGCATTCACCTTCCTATTTTTTGATACATTCTTGTTCTCTAGTTCGTACAAGACACCATAGCGCCTCTGGGACACTAGCGTGCCATGCTGTCGTCCAAATTCTATGCTGACATCCTCTGGCTAAGAGCTCATTAGTCTATCCAGAAAATCTCTATGACGTGCTCTTTTAGATTCTGAAACTCTCACCATTATTCCATTGAGGTAGTATAGGGCAGTTTGCTCCATGAGTCTCTCTGAATGAAGAGAAATTGTGAGTAGCGAATCCCCCTATTCTACACTATTTAACCAGAATGGGCTACAATCCTTGCTAGTGAAGATCAATTTCATCAGTCAATTCATTTCTGACTTCATGAGCATCATGAGACCTATCACACTGATGTTAAAAAAGAATTTAGTATTTAAATGGACTCCCAAAGGCAAGCTAGCTTTCGAGCAAATAAAATAAACATTGAAACTCCTTTGCTTACAACCGAAGACTTTTCCCAACTTGCAACTCTTAATAAATCAACAATCATTCTGGATTAGAAATATAAAAGAATTTTCATACTTCCAATGTTCTTCAACAATTTTAGATTTCCTACAAACACAAAATAGAGCAGCCCAGTCCTTCTCTCCTCCCAACCATAGGATAGATAAGTCCACCCCCGAGTGGGAAACAAATTCCAAATTCTTAACACAGATTAAAAAAAAAAAACACTAACTCACACAGAGAACCCATTCACACAATTCTTGTAAAGGGGGAGAAGGAAAACCCCCTTCCGTCTTGGGGTACAAAATATTTCAATTTAAGCATCCAACTCCATATTCAAAAAATAATTCTTCTATTTAGAACACCTCCACTCCAACCACTTCACAACCAAATTCTGCCATTCACGACACCTCCACAACCAAACCCTTCCATTCACAAAACCTCCACAACCAACCACTCCAAACTCCAATCAACACATAAATCCATTCACTACATGTATATATAGACATTTTAATTAGAAATCCCTAAGAGAGGCTCCACACCCTTTTCAACCCCAAATGAAGGAGGGTCTCAACCCTCAAGTGATATCCAATCCTTATTCACACCCAAACCCCCATTACACAAACAAGACTCCACACTGAACCAAAATACACAACATATTTTTCAACAAAAATTCACATTCAAGGTAGAATTGAAAGACAACAAAAAATTGTATCAAACATTCAATAACTACATCAAAATTTTCAAATCAAAACACAAAGCATATCTTGGCTGTCCAAATTAGGATCAGCCCAAACAACCTGTCCAAATTTATAGATTCCTTTCCCAACCAACACCATCCTACAACTAATTCATTCTAGGAATCCCCTTTTTCCTCCAAAGAAGAAAGAATACAGTCTAGGAAACTCTCATTTCCTTTTCCCCCCAATCATTATAATTCCCTCTTTAAAAATAAAATAAAATTACTACCAACTCTTCAATTTTCCTCAAAATACTATCCAAATGAAAATAATAATTCAATAAAAACATCCCTCCTTAATGATAGTCAAGAAAATCAAGTTACACTCAAATATTAAACTCCCTTGACAAATATTAAAATCAATAATAAATATTTAGCATTTGGATTTTGTCTCCAATTTTTAAGGAACCTCGACTTCCTACCTAAAACATCTCATTAAAAACATCAGTACACTTTGGAAATTATGGCCAAAACAATAAATATAAACATTAAAATTTCTAACAAAAAATATTTATGAAATTTATCATAATAATTAAAAATAATTATTTCTTACAAAAATTAAATATATAACCATATTACTTCATAATCAAGTTAGTTTATTAAATAAACATATTATTTCATTTAAAAACAATTAAATATCCAATCATGCCTACAAAACATTTATGATCATAATAATATATCCTTAAATCCATAATATCAACATTAACCATGTCCAAAACACCAAACTATATAAAATTAAATCAAAATCTCTCAAATAATAATACTAGCTATGCCTCAAATTCTCCACCTCTAGTTTCAAGCTTTCTCTTGAAAACTATCAAAAGGATATGGAAATAAAGATTTCATCTAGACTCTATCCTCTTTGAACAAATCTCAAAATTCCACTAATATTAATTTACATAATAATCATTTTACCATTAAATATATACAACACATTAAAAGAAAACTCTATATAAAATTGAATCGAACATCAAGAAATAAGATAATCAACCAATGGACATGGTGGTTAGACTCCATTTTCCTAGGTGAGAGCATACGGCCATAGTCAGTTTCCTACCAAAATCAATGAAAACTAGATGGGCAAAATTAATAACTCTAATAAAATATTCTCCTTTTATTTAGCATTGAGCGATATTCCATTTTAAAAAGTAAGTGCTCGTGGAGTGGAGTCCCTGCCTTAAGCAAGTCTGGGTGTAGGGAAAAGTGTTATGAGTATTTTTCAGTTTCTTTTTGGTTTTTGCTATTATCTTCACCATTGTCTTCACCATTTGTTAGCCTAAATCTGGAACAAACTATGATGTTGAAGTAAAACACACAACAAACTGTGAGCATTTGTTGCTAAGGGGTTTCTTCTACTCTATGGTGATCTCAAGTAAAGAAGGTAGTTATAGTGCTAAGACTTCAGGAGGGCGTGGATGGATGGTTAAGTGCATGATATCTTTAAGAATTGGTCTTATTGTCTCACAAATTCACATTTGTTATTAGAGCCAAGGTAAACCAATCAACCTTGACAAGAGAGTTAATGTAGGTATTATGTTAATGTTGGCCAAAAGCTTGGCAACCAAACAAAGCATTTGATAGGGCTTGAATGATTCTGAACCATAAAACATGAAATTCATTGAAAATAATGGAGATATGCACATGAAAAGAAACTTCAATATGTATAAGCTAAAAGCACCCACATAAATAATCTTACACCACAAATTCATCCATATAACAACCAGTACCTTAGTGGATATCCATTCCACCACATTTATGAACAAACATATATGAAATGAGAAGAGACGACATTTAAAATCCTTTAGGCCAGGATGGTATGTACTACTACTACTATAAAAGTCAATAAATATGTTTAGATGATTGTTCTTATGGATGTTCAGTATTAAAATATATTCTCCATGTTTAACTGATTGTCCAAATTTTTATAATGCTATGCTAAGTTGTGATTGTAAACATGCATTAGAAATGAGATATGATAACATTTAACCTCCTTGAGGCTAAATTGACCTGTATGTCCTATCAAGTGTATTTATTAATTTTGATGATGATTGCTTCAGCACTTGGGAACCTCCTAAATCAGAATCAAAACTGTAAAGTTGTTCTGACTAAGATGTTGGCCCATCCCTGCTACAATGTGTGAAACTGCTACTTTGACTTTTGTTTGTGTTCAATGTTTGGCGAATAAGTGCAAGCCATTTTGCAGTAGGGTCATTGTCTTCTACTTCCCTGCATTTGAAGGGATGATTTCCTGCAACCTGATAAAGCAATTCAGATGCAAAACCACAACATGCTTGCATTTGGGTAAATCCTAACCTCATTGCTCAAGTTTTTCAAAATTCTAACTGCGTTGCTCAATTTTTTCACATTTCTAACCCATTTTACTTGCATTTCAATAAATTTGAACCTGTATTTGATGCATTTGGGTGAATTTTAACCTTGCTTATATTTTAAAAATTCCTAACTTGTGAACATTTAAAAAGAAAGGGAACAGAGCGTTAACCATTTTTAGAAATGGCATGAAATGGAGAATTGGACGATTATGCATGGAGAAAGACTTGATTTGAATCTTCTTTGCACAAGAAATACGAAGGGGTTTCTATGAAATGTATGGTTACAAACATCCTAATTTACATCCATGTTGAAATGCCTCAAAGAATTGTGGTTTCTTGGCATGTCATAATTGCAGAATAGCCTTCGAGAAGTGAGGTTTTGTAGAATGCATGAACTGTAGGATTTGAATGTAATGGATTGGTTGAAAGGGCTTTAGAAACCTTTAAGCAAATGCAATTGGCAAGTGTAAAGATGCCAGCGTCTACTTGCCTATGCTAAATGAGAATGTTGAAATAGAATATGGACATACATAGGATATGTATAAAATGGACTTGCTGAAAAAGACTTTCAAAACTCATAAGCAAATGCAATCGGCTATTGTAATATCAATTTTCCAACCTTTTCCAGCATCCTTGTGCCTGCACCTAAATGGGAGCTGAAACGAAATATGGACAACAATCAAAGCATAATGATTGGATATTTTTATTAGATAATATAGTTGGAAATGTTACATTAGTAAGTGTATTGGCTGATGTGTAGCATGAAAAGTATGGAATCATAGACAAAGCACCAGAATTATTTGACAGAGCGCTCCAAAGATATTTCATTCCATGGAATCGAATGATTTCTGAATATGCACCTAATGGATTTCTTTCAAATGTTCAAGCAAATACAATTAGGTGGAAACCCAAATGCCATGACTCGCTGCCAACATATTCCCAGTTCGTGCCAAAATGCAAGATTTGGAATAGGATATGCATAAAATGGTTTGTTGAAAAGGCTTTAGAAACTTTCAAGCTAATACAAAGGACAAGTGTAAAGCTGAATTCCTTAACCTTTGCCAGTATCCTTCCTGTCGTGCCATAAAGTGGAGTCATAGAAAAAAACACATGAACTGTTTGACAGAATGCCTCAAATGGTTTGGTAGTATGTTTGAAATGGAGTATGTTGAACAAAAATAGTCAGAAACTACTTTTTAAAAAAGATTAATGGCATTTCCATAGCATACAGACATTGAGAGAAAATAAAATACAGAGTTCAATCTATGAATTATAGAAAATAGATTTGTGTTGGTTATATTCATATCGCTGATTACATTGCACAAAACATACAACAACTGCATAAATATCAGATGGTGACAGTTTTCTATGCTACCACATTTTTCATACATGTCTACCAAAGCATTTTATCAAATAGTTCAACACCTTCATGCTATGGCTAAGAGCCTAAAACAGGTGCTTTTGAACAAGCTATGGATGCTTGGAAAAAATCAACCAAAGCATATTAGTAAGCAATAACATAGATAAGGCAGTGAATTGTTTGAAAAAATGCCTCAAAGAGATGCAGTCTCACGGTGATGGAATGCCATGACAATCCATAGCAATTTGCTTGTCATGGCATTCGTCATGGCATTCCTTCACCATGAGACTACATTTCTTTGAGACATTTTTTTCAAGCAGTTCACTGCCTTGTCTATGCTACTGCATTTTTCATACATGTCTACCAAAGCATTTTATCAAACAGTTCATTGCCTTGCTGCTATGGCTTAAAGCCTAAAACAAGTGCTTTCAAACAAGCTATGGATGCTTCGAAAAAATCTATCAAAGCATAATAATAAGCAACAAGCCATGGTCTCATGTTTTTTTTGTGCGAAAATCAGCTTGATTTTATTCACGTTTTTTTGCAGATTTTAAACACATTTTTTTGCAGATTTTGCAGTTTGAAACGGAAAGAAATCATTGACCAAAAAGTCAATGATTTTTTCAAACAATCGGGGAAAAAATCGTCCAACCTGCAGATTTTTTAAAAATCACGATTAATTGGGATTTTTTGTAGATTTATGCTTCTATATGACCAACTGAATTCAAAAGGCATTTAGAAAATACAAATCAATTGTTTAAGGGGACATGTAGTCTCACACCTCTGCATGCAAAAAATAGAGAAAGTAAAAAAGTGTAAGAATTTTATTCAAGCATGCTAGATTTCAAATTATGTTAGCCTCGTGCATCTACTATAGCCGAGATCTTTATGGGCCAATGACTTATGCTTAATTTACTTCAGGTTCCTCAGGCTTTTAGAGATATCTTTCAACCAAATCCTTTGCACATGGAAAACTTTTCAACTGCATCAAGCAAGGATGTGAGTCTAAATCATATAATATAATGTAAATTACATAACCTTAGCTCCTTTTGCCCAGTAAATAGGGTAATTACTGATTACGGCTTATACTCCATTTGCGAAAAGATGGGGATAACTACATATTCCAGCAATATAATGGCATATGATTTGAATTTTGTTTTTTTATGGACAAAGGCTTAAGAACTTAAGATTCCTGCAAGAAAGGCAAGCAACTCTGATTACAATGTGATAATGTTATTGAATTGTTTTGTTTCAAGTTTCAACTGACTTGACTCTTTTTGGTGCAGGGATTGATAGCAATATGCTCTAAGAGAGGAGGACTGGTATCTTTGCAGTCACATTGTGAATGGCTTCTTACAGTGCCCACCAATCCAGAAGCAGTACTATTAAAATTCATCCCTATAATATCTCTTCTGACTGGTGTTCCTGGAAGTGGTTTCGTAGGTCAAGCTATCAATCTATACCTCTGATGTGAGTATGATGGAAATAAGTCAAGAGAGAAAATGTCTATGCTAAATAAAAAGTTTAGCACCCATTTACTGATTGTAGTTATCAACCATTCAATAAACAACATAAGGGATTTTTACAGCTTAATCCCCCTCAGCCAACTCAACTTATTGACAACCAAGTGGCTATTATAAAGACAACTGCTCTGGTAGACGTGTATGCTAAAATAGGAGTTTTGGAACAGGATATGGCCATCCATCAAAGCATATAGGAAAAGGGATTTTGTCAGATGTTACAGTTGCAGCTGCCCTGTTAGACATGCATGAAAAATGTGGATCCATAAACAGAGGCACGTGATCTGCAAATTCCTCCAAATCAATGAAACCAGAAAGGCATGAGTTCAACAAAATGCCTCAAAGAAGTATGCTCTCACCTGAATCAGGCCCATGATCTAGTGCAAAAGATTTAACCTTTAACTTTTGCAGGGAATGCTGATAAAATCCATGGGATGATATTAAAGATGAATGGGCCATATATTTTATTGAACAGGAAGTTACAGAAAATGCAAGTGAAACAAGAAATTTTCAAGTGCAAATTCCATTTAACAAGATACATTGAATCAAAGATTTTATTGAGCAGAAAGTTGCCGAAAATGCAAGTGAAACAAGATACATTGAATCACAGCTAATTGCAGGAGTCATTTCATACCTCTCAATGGTAAAAACCCCACAGTTTCACCTCTATCTGCCAAGCAAGCTTTTCATGCCCATTTGAGAACCAGTTAAAGGGATGTCGTGGTCTGCATGAATGTGAAATGTGGGAACACAGACAACGCACCCGAATCACCCTGAAAACCCCCAACAAATTAGCCTGTACACGTGCCCAGAAAGCTGTATTATAAGGTGTCAAACATGCTGCTAAAGAAGGCATGATCAAACCCACGTGGATACCCTGTTCCTCGCCTTCGCTGGACCAGCTGAAACATTAGACTTGATTTTAATTTTTCCTTCTGCTGGCTTCTGATTGGTGACAAGATTGCTTTTTTAGTACGCCACTAGGCAGAATACTTATGCATTGGAATGCATTTAACCGGCAGATCGACCAATCACATTTAGCCATTTAACATATTACTTTTTTTTGTATAGTTTGAATTTGGAGAGCTATTTTATATATTGGAAAATTAGCATTTATCTATTTTTCTATTCATCCGAGTAGCTTTATAAATCATTTTCATTTAAAAATTCAGGAAAATGTGAACGCATAAATTGATTAAATAAATTTAAGCAAAGGCATAGTTTAAAAGTTGGCGGCTAGAGGTATGTAATCCATGAATGCAGATTAAATGCATTAAAATATCAGGAAAATGCGAGCACATAAATTGATTAAATAAATTTAAGCAAAGGCATAGTTTATAAACTGGCGGTAGACGTACGTAATGCATGAATAAAAATTAAATGCGTTAAATGGCATCTGGCTCGAGGTGAAGGCGTTGGAATGGCTTGGAGGCCACGCGTGGCTAGGGTACTTTGGTCATTTAATATAGAGTTAAATCACTTGCTATGCATCTCTATTACTTTCCGTGTGTTGTTTTTGTGTTCTGTAAGCGTCTGTTCTGAGGAAGAGTTTATAGCGACTGAGCAGGAGATGTTATAGTTGCAGAGTCCAGACCCAGAAACGAGTTACTTGAAGTGATAATTTGTTAATTTTGAGAGTTTCGTTACATTAAAGTGCATAACGAAGTTGTATTTCATAGTGCTCTATTGTGTGGCCGAGCAAGGTATTTTGTAGTTGTAGAGTTGCACACTAGACAGTGAGAGACGAATTGTTTTAGGTCAGAAAAGGTAAGTTTTCGTTGTTTTCTTCTATTTGATACGAGAAATGCAAGTAGGGTTTCATAGTGCTTTAAGGCATTCTTATACTTTGATTATAAATTCGTATTTTAAACTAGTTTTAGTATTATCTATTCAAATTTCTTGTTGAAATGCGAAGGTTTCATCTGCGTTTGATAGGAATTATGTAGAAATCCTCTTGTCCATTTTACTTCATGCATGTGAGCCCTGTAAAGTTTGTATATTTTTATTACTGCAAAGTGGTCCCATAAAGAGGGCTTTGGAACCAAAATTATGTCAACGTGTGCGATAATGATAGCTTTCGAACAATGAGTCGATAGTGTGTTGCTTTGAGCTTTTCCATTGTCATGAAAGCATAAAGGATAGAGGGATTCTGTTAAAAGTCGTGGTTGTTGTCCTCATAGGCATAAATTGTATTTTAAACTACTTTTAGTATTATCTATTAGAATTTCTTGTTGAAATGCGAAGGTTTTATCTGCGTTTGATAGGAATTATGTAGAAATCCTCTTGTCCATTTTACTTCATGCATGTGAGCCCTGTAAAGTTTGTATATTTTTTATTACTGCAAAGTGGTCCCATAAAGAGGGCTTTGGAACCAAAATTATGTCAACGTGTGCGATAATGAGAGCTTTTGAACAATGAGTCGATAGTGTGTTGCTTTGAGCTTTTCCGTTGTCATCAAAGCATAAAGGATAGAGGGATTATGTTAAAAGTCACGGTTGTTGTCCTCGTAGGCATAAATGCAAACAATGGGAGCATAAAGAATGCAGTAGAAACCTATTTTCTGCCAGCAAGCATTTAAATTCTATCAGATGTCGTGGTTACTGTTCTCATAGGTAGACATGTAAAATATGAAAGCATTTATAAGGCAAGTGAACTGTTTTACAAAACTCCTCAGGGAAATGGGCCTCCGGGGAATGCAATTAGTATTAAATCTGGACACCTTGATATTCACATGTTAACTTTGGTATTTTTATGGAGTTGGTAGCTCTGATTTACTCTTCTTTCATCTGATATCTAATTAATTAGGTGGCTGTTAACTAGTCTTTAGATACATAATAATAAAAAGAAAGAAATAATTATAAATATCCTTGTGGACATTTTAATTATGGGTTGTCATTTGTACTTGCATGTAGATGGATTAAGCACTCAAAAGTCACAGTATATGTAGCGTGTCAGCTAATAGGTCCATGTGACATTTCAGTCATGTTAAAGTAGTCAATTCCATATTTGTCATTTATCCTTGTTTCATTAGATAACTAATTAATTAGGTAACTGTTAATTAGTCTTTAAATACACAGTAATTAAGAGAAAGAAAAAATTACAATTATCCTTGTGTACATTTTACCTGGTGATCAAATTTAAGGTACAGACATATGAAGCAAACAACAATTTGAGATTTTGTAGTTGGAAAACTTAGACTGAATGCTTAGGAAGTTAGAGAATTGTATCTTGGGGTTATAAAAAACTATGTCAAATATGTTTTAGAATCCAAATTGCAATGTTGCCATAGAGGAGTCAAGTAATATTGCTTGATAAAATAATTTTAGGCTTCGTGCAAAAGAGCAGTTAAATTCATTGCTAGAAGATTTGTGGTACATTAACCTATGGCAACTAGTTTGTGTAGTTAATCTGAGTTACATTTATACTTGTGTCTCTTGAATCTAAAAAATGCTTGCTAGTGTTTCAATGGTTTTGGCTATTAGTATCCATCGCAGTGGGAGTATTATATATTGCAATTGTAATTTTGGGAGTTGTTTGCATTTTGGTCATTTCCTTGAGCTTTATTGCTATTTTTTTAGAAAAAAACAAACAAATGGTCTTTGTTTTCTAATCAAAGCTTATTACATGGTGCAATGCTTTTGATTGGAAGAAAAGAGGTGGTGTAGCGGTCCAGCTATGGCAAATTCTTCAAGAAAAGAGTACAGGGTGAGTTTCTAGAATGAACCTTCTCCTTTGTTTACAATTGCATATAGTAGACAAAGAAAAAGGTTAATTCAAGATTCTCACTATATTGATTGTACTTGTAGTCATATCATTGCTTTTTGTTACAAGGACAATCTTTACAAATGGGTATTGTGAGTGGCATATGCTATATGGTTCATAAAAATTAAGCATTTGGGGTTCAAAAGTAGATCTTTGTTGGAATAACATGATCTCAGAAATACAATTATTATCCAATCAATTCCTTTGGTGGCTAATTGCACTTTATAATTTAAACCTAGTCTTTTTTATTTTGAGAGTTTGATTCTGAATCCATATGCATACTTTGATTAAAACTACTGGCTGAAGGTGCATAATTCATTGATGCAAAATCAATGCATTGAATTTCATTTGACTAAAGGCGAGGCTGTTTGGATTGCTAATTAGTCTTTGAATATATAACAATTAAAAGAGATAAATAAGTATAATTATCCTTGGCGATGTTTCACATTTTGACCTTTCAATCAAAATCAATTAACAAAGTAGCAGTTAGACCTAAAGAAGGTTCAAGGACTATGCTGATAGAAAACCATATTTTGGATAATGGCTAGAAAATCTGTTGAAATTGCTTTACAAACTTTGAAGCAAATGCATTTTTCCTTCTGTTTACTTTCATTGTACATCTTAAATGGAAGTTGGGTTTCGCATTGCTGCAATGCATTTGGATACTTTGATTATAAAATCATAGTTTAGATCATTTTAAGTGTTATTGATTCGAATCTTTCCTTGAAATACCAAGGATTCATCTAAGTCTTGGAGGCAATGTATAGCTGTCCTATAAAGACAACTTTGGAACCAATGAACTGTCAAAAAGGATAGAGGAATATTGTCAAATATTGTGGTTATTGTCCTCAGAGGCACACATGCAAAACATGGAAGCATATAGAAAGCAAGTGAACTCTTTAATAATCCCATGAAACATAGTCTTTGTATGCATCCATGCATAGAGGTTTGCATGTATATATGTGTGCATGTAATTATGTATATATGAATGCATGTATCTATGTTACCATGTATATTTGTGTGTATATAATAGATTACTATTGCATTTGTTTTAAATGCTTTTTTGTGGATGGCACTAGCTAGCCATCTAGTCATAGTGTGGTTATTGTACATATTGCTTTATATATATATGATCTCAATTTCGTAAGTTATTTTTCATATCGGTAAATTGGCATTTATCTGTTTTTGCAATGCATGGGAGTGGCTTTTTGAATCGTGTTTGTTTTAAAATGCTAATGAAAATGCAAATGCATAGATTCATTGATGGCTATGTGCCTTCATGCATATATGCATATTTATAGGATTTATTGCTATCATGTAAAGGCCACATAAATATTCATTCCCCAAGTCTATGTGGTCATTTGAATATGTGCATATATTAAGGGATCTATTGATACATGGATATATGCATCCATGGATACATGAATACATATATATATGTATGCGTGTAATCATGTATGTATGTATACGTGTAAATATGTGTACATCCATGCATGTATGTATGCATTTGTGCATTGAAGCATGTGTGCAGCTATGTGTCTATGTATACATTTTATCCAGCAATCAATGTCAATTAATAAACTAGCGCTTGTACCTAAAGAATGTTCAAGGATTGTGCCAGTAGAAAACCATATGCATATCAATATGTTAGAGAGCATGTATCTATGCATAGGTGTGTATTGATGCTTATTGTTCTAAATTTTGGTTGCATGTGATTGCATTAAACAATAAAGAATAAGTGCTAGATAATTGAAGTAAAATGACCCCATTCAGTTGGAAGATCAATTTTTTTCAGCCCTTTACATGTTATATGAGAGTTTTGAAGCTTTTGCTGTTCATTGGTAGTCTTTGAAGCTTAAATGTCACAGTATATGTAGCATATTACCCAATAGCTCTATCTCACATTTCATTCATGTTGATTTAGGCAAGTTGATATTTCTCATTTACCCTTGTATCGTCTCATATCTAAATAATTAGGCAACTGCTAATTAGCCTTTAAGTACATAGCAATTAAAAGAAAGAAATAATTACAATTATCCTTGTGTACATTTGAACTATTAATCAAAGGAAATGAACAAACTAGCCCTAGAAAACCATGTGCATGTTAATGTGTTGAATAACATGTGTTTGTGCATAGGTGTATATGGATGCTATGAGTTGTGATTTCTACCATTGTGTAGCACTTACTATTACTTGTATAGCCAAGTCACATGCAAGTAGAATTCATAATTCATGGCATCCAGATACACTCAAGGACAAATACAAATCAAGGTTGTTGGCATCCCGATAAGAAAGATGATGAGATACATCCAATTAATGTATGTCACCACATCTTATTGAATAAAGATGATTTGGTTAGGTAGGTTACATATGAGAATCCTTATTGGTGTGTGACTAATGCTCTTTTTGAAGACTTGTCAAGAAAATTGCATGCCAATACTATTAGAAAACAGGTAAAATCAGATTTATTGATTGACTATGATTGATGGATCAAATGTGTACAAGGATAGTTAAATAATTAGGCAGCTGCTAATTAGTCTTTAAGTAGATAATAATTAAAACAAAGAAATAATTACAATTATCCTTGTGGACATTTGAACTGTTGATCAAAGGCAATTAACAAACTAGCACTAGAAAACCATGTGTGTGTTAATATGTTGGATAACATGTACTTGTGCATAGATGTTTATGGATACTATGAATTGTGATTTCTGTTTGCATGTACCTGGTTTAAACATTTAATAGTTAGTGCTTGATAATGGAATGAAATGAACTTGGGCAAATGGAAATAGAATGACCCCATGGAATTGGAACATCAATGTTTACATGGCTTTAACATGATAGCAGATTTGTGTCCATGAGACTTATTTGAATCTCAAATGTCATACTGTATGTGGCGTATTAGCTAATTGGCTTAACATGATAGCTTTCAAACAAGTTAATTCAGCGATCAATCAAGCTAATTGGCTGATGAATTAATTGTGTTCCATGGTTAGTCATAGCTAATTATTAGTCATCTTTATCCTCCAAATCAGTTAAATCAATCTTGCCTATTCACATTCACAGATACACAATCTTTCTGACCATTTTGCGTGCTTTTAATAGAATAGGATATGTACATTCATCTAAGCATGATAAGATGTGGATTTCTGACAGATATTATGGTTTGAAATGCTCTCATGAATATGCATACAAAATATGGAAGCACAAGCAAAACATGTAAACTGTTTGACAGAATTCCTCGAAGAAATGTTGGCTCTTGGTGTGTAGTGATTGCAAATTATGCAGAGAATTATTTGTTGAAAAATCTTTTTGCAAACTTTCAAGCAAATCAACTAAATAGCTGATCAAGATAATTGTGAATCAAGTTACTTGACCAATCAATGAAAGTAGTTCATTGATAGATCAGTTTTCTTGAATAGTTAATTATAGTTAATTAAAAAACATCTTTATACACCAAATCAATTAAACCAATCATGGCCATTCATATGCAAAAAAGGAATTTCTTGAAAAGGATTTATAGAAAAGGAAGCAAATGCAATTGCTAGGTGCAAACCAAAATTGCAAAACCTTTGCCAACATCTTCCTTTCTATTTCTTGTGCTACAAATATTCAACAAGCTATAGCTGTCCATATTAATTGTATCCCTTTGTCTATGTTGAAGCCATTTGTTTAGTCTATTGCTTTTGCTATTATTTCATGGAAGCTCAAATGCCATAGTATATGTGGTGTAGCAGCTAATAAGTCCATCTCACATTTCTCTCATGACAATTTAGTTTGTCTCATCTCTCTCTAATACACTAATCAAAGTCAATTAACAAATAAGTCAATCTTACACTTGACTCATGCAAATTAAGTCAATTCTATCTTTTACTCATTAATGAAATTAACTAATCAGCTTAACAAGATAGCTTTCAAACAAGTTAGGTCAGTGATCAATCAAGTTGTTTGACTAATGAGTCAATTGAGTTCAATAGTTAATCATAGTAATAGCAAAAAAATCCTTGTTAGATGATGTCATAGTTGAATTTTCTTTTGTGTGCCTGTCTGCACTTTTGCTATAGCTTGAAGCAATGATGCTTTATGGTTCAAGTATTAAGTGTAATTGGAAACCTTTCTTGATTTAAATTCATTGATTTAAATCTGTTTGGAAACCATACTTACAGTGGTTCTTTAGGCTCGATGCAAAACAACAATATAGTTAAAATGCATGGCGAAAGCCTGTAGAGAACCATGGTCACACTTGTGCATTTGGAATTCAATAACCTATAATAAATAGTTTGCCAGGTTAATCTGTTTTCAACTAATACTTGTTTCTATTGAATCTAAAAAAAAACTTGCTGGTGTATTTCGGTGTTTTGACTATTAGTATCCATTACACTATCACTATCATCCATTGCAATTATAATTTTGGGAGTTGTTCACACAAATGTGTTTTGATGCATTGTGAAACCTAACTTGCATTTCTGCAATAAAACGAAGCAAAATAAATAAAAGTAGCAATTTGTTGCCTTGAGTAACTCGTCTCTTGGTGTTCATTCAACGAGCACAAAAGCTTTTGCTCTGTCACTGTAAACGTCCCCTTTGTATTGATAAAAGCTGTCAGTTTTCAAATCTATGTCTTTGCTTAAATTTATTTGTATATGGAGTAACATTGTTTTCAAATGCATGACTGATAATAATATGTATATTAGAAAAATTTGAATCAAAATCCACAAATCATTTAAAAAATAATATTTCTCTCCTTGTCTTATATTGCTACAGATAGAGCTTTTTATTATACCACAAATGGATATTCTTACTCCAAACAAGAGGGAATAGAAACATAAGATGCAATTGTTAGCCAGGTCCTTCATTGCTTCCTTCCTATTGGTAGATATCACAGAAAAGTAAAAACCTATTTCTAAGATGACAATGAATTTAAGGCACTTGAAATAAGTTTGTCTCTATAATATTTCCCACACTTATTTATCCCCAGCAGCTATGTATTGGCTTATAGGTAGATATAATAGTTGAAAATGCTATTGTAGACATATATTCACAATGTGGAAATGTAGACAAGGTCCAGGAATTGGAAACAAGGAATGCATAGGAAACATAAGCTATGAAATACAATGACATGTAGCATAAACAAGTAACAGTTTAAACTCCAATAATCTGTGAAAAAGCTTTTATGAACATTGATTTTTTATCAGATTACTTTTGCAAAATACACGTACAGTAATGCAAAAAGGGTTCTGGTAATTTTGCTATCAATTCATATCACCCAAGAACTGCTTTGACAGAGACACACTTCCTCCTCCATCTGTTTTAGTTTAGCAGAATCTGGTCAAGAACTTTATTTTGTTAAATGAAACAATCAGGAATTTGGAAAATAGAAAAAACAATGGATTCTTGAGCTTTCTAATTCATTATGATTTTTCAATTTTTTTACCTTACTTTTACAGCATACTGAATAACAAGCAACTAAAAACAACATTCAGAACTCTACAATTCTCTTGTAGAATGAGAACACAAACAAGTATTCAAGGGTACCTATGTTGTTTACTTCTGCTCCAAACTCTAAAAGAAGGCTCACACAGTCTTTGTATCTATTTGTTGTTGCAATGTGCTAAACACGGGCTATCAAAAACATTTGTTATATTGTTCTGAACTCTCAATAAAAAAAAGAATCTCCATATTCTACCATCAGAGAAAATGCATTGAAGTCAAAGGAGTTTGAAATTGAAGATAACAAACCTAATAGCACTCACTTGGATAAATTGTTTTCTATAGTGTGAATTTTATTGGTTCCTAGCGTCAAGGCAGGAATACTCATGCATTCAGTTGGAATGCTTTTAACTGGCAGCATTGGGCAATCGCATTTCAGCATTTAACATATTACTTATTTTTTTGTATAGTTTGAATTTGGAGAGCTATTTTTTATATTGGAAAATTAGCATTTATCTATTTTCCTATTCGTCTGAGTAGCTTTATAAATCATTTTTTGTTTTGAAAATTTGGGAAAATGCGAACGCATAGATTGATTAAATAAATTTAAGCAAAGGCATAGTTTTAAAACTGGTGGCTAGAGGTACGTAATCCATGAATGCAGATTAAATGCATTAAAATATCAGGAAAATGCGAGTGCATAAATTGATTAAATAAATTCAAGCAAAGGCATAGATTATAAAACTGGCGAGTAGACGTACGTACTGCATGGATACAGATTAAATGCATTAAATGGTATCTGGCTCGAGGTGAAGGCGCTAGAATGGCTTGGTGGCCATGCGTGGCTAGGGTACTTTGGTCATTTAATATAGAGTTAAGCCACTTGCTATGCATCTCTATTACTTTGTGTGTGTTGTTCTTGTGTTCTGTAAGCGCATGTCCTAAGGAAGAGTTTGTAGCGACTGAGCAAGAGATGTTATAGCTGCAGAGTCCTAACCCAGAAATGAGTTACTTGAGGTGATAATTTGTTATTTTCCACAGTTTCTTTCCATTAAAGTGCATAATGAAGTTATGTCTCATAGTGCTTTAGTTGGACTATCACTATCACTTTGTGCCTGATGTGTCAGTGCATGTATGTATGTATGCATGTCTCTATGTACATATGCATTTATCTATGTGCATATCTATGTAAACATTTGTAGATGCATATATGCATGTATGCATATGTCTCTGGATATATCTATGCATATATGTATTTATGCATATATGTATGTGTGTATAGATGCATCTATGTGTATATGCATGCATGCATATGGATGCATATATGTTTACATCCATACATGCATTTATGTGTGTCTACATGGATGTATATGTACATATATATACATATGTATACATATATGTGTGTGTCTATATGTCTTTTCTAGGAAAGAGTTTACAGTGACAGGGCAAAGGTTGTCATGGTTCCAAAAAGGACACTCGTAGACAAGTTACTTCAGGCAATAAATAGTTATTTTCATCAGTTTTCTTTTATTTTAGAGTCCATAGGCAGATTGGCTTTCACAGTGCTCAGCCTACGCTAATCTTCATAGACTAGTTCCTCGAATGAGCAATTGTCTTTTGTCCAATGTACAATATGCGAGCTTAACAATAACTTGGTGCTTATGAGTCCTCTAAAGATTACATATCTTCAATTACTACAGAACTGTTCCATAGTGCAAGCTTTAGAGCCATTGTGCTGTTAGCATGTGCCATAATGGGACCTTTCAAACAATATGTGGATAGTGTGTTGAGAAGGCTTTACAAACTGTCAGGAAAATGCAATTTATAGATATAAGCCTAAACTCCACAATTGCTTTTAGCTTTCTCGTTGTCATTAAAGCATAAAGGAAAGAGGATTTTTTCCAAACTTCTAATTTTTGTACTTTTACATGATAATTCACCTTATTAATTAATGAATCAAATTATCTTAATTAATTAATCTTCTTTTCCCTTCCATCATTTCATATCTAATTAATTAGGTAACTGCTAAATAGTATTTACATACATAATAATTAAAACAAAGAAATAATTATAACTATCCTTGGGCACATTTAACCCATCAATCAAAGTCAATTAATAAATCTGATTCCACCTGTTCACTGATAGTATTGGCATGCAATTTCCTTGAAAAGTATTGAAAAAGAGGATTACTCACACACCAATAAGGATTCTCATTTATAACGTCCGTATCCAAATCATCTTCATTGAATAAGACGTTGTGGCATACATTAATTGGATGTATCTCATCATCTTTCTTATCAGGATGCCAACAACCTTGGTTTGTATTTCTCCTTGAGTGTATCTAAATGCCATGAGTTATGAATTCGACTTGCATGTGGCTTGATTGCACAAGTAATAGTAAGTGCTACATAACGGTACAAAATAAACTTATGCAAATGGAAATGAAATGACCCCATTTAGTTAGAAAATCAATATTTATCTGGCTTTCACTATTAAGTGATAGTTGGTTTGGCATTAAACAGTAGCTAAAAATTGTTTTTATTAGAACTTAACAGTGCTAGCACAGGTCTGTGTTGTTTTTTGGCTTAGTATTGACAAGTTGCCATTGGCCTATTTACACTTCTTCAGACGCTTAAGCAAATATGGCATCTATTCCATTGATTGCTCTTAAAGAGCTTATGCCACCATTGCAATAACATAATTACACTAATGCATGCATATGCAAAATATGTTCTATATTATAGGGTACACAAATAACAATCAGTATTTTAAAATTATAAAATGCAATTTGCATTTTAAGAAACAAAAGTTCTTACTTAGGTTCTTTCTCGTCGAAATGAATCTACATAAGAATTCTGTTTTGTTTTTATGAATAGCATAGTATATGTCACTCACTGTACTCATTTGTCTAAATTGTCCTTGTAACAGGGATCGGTGCTTTTAACTGTATTTAAACAATCACGCACAAACTGCAACGTGAGGTTAGCATATTAACCTTCTCCTTTTTTTTTTTTAAAAAAACAATGCAGAGTTTTCCAAATATGTGCTTCTAGGAAGATTTCCCATGGTTGTAGATGAAATAGTATATGTTTTTACAGTTTGCTCACTTCTCAATTTTGTCATTGTACTAGGAAAAATTACTTGTGCCTATAATAACAGCCACAATTTGTACATTGCTACAAGTATACTTGATCATTCAATACCAGATTGCAAGGTCAGCTTTCCAAATTGTCTTTCTGCTTTTCTTGAAATGCAATTGAAATTCTTCAATATAATAACTGCATAAAGTTCTTTTTCATGTATTCATTTTGCCATCTTGTATTCCTCATTTCTTTGAACACAAATGATTTAAAAGGCTGCTTGCACATATACAAATAGGAAAATGTATTTTCCACAATTGCAATAGTAATTTGTCTTCGAAAAATAGAACAGGTTTTTCTTATGTGTTAATTAGTTATACTTCCTCTATACAATATCCATAGAATAGAATGAATTGCTAGAATGCAATTTTTAAACCCTCTTTGCAGTTTCAAATAGCCTATAGAGTCATAAGTCTTTGTTTTATGTCAACTAGTTTTTACCTATATGCATTTAAGGAAATTTTGTTCATAAGACTACTTATATCTGTGGCAAGTTGCTATGGACTGTGCAAGTGAACATATGTTTAATCTTCCTGTATTGCAAAAAAAGACCACAAAGTTAATTTCAAAAGCTGACATGGCACATGAGTATAATGAATGATGTACTACGTTACTCATAGACATGACGCAATATTTTTCCATGGTCTTGTTTACATGCAAAATGACATTAACCACATTTTTTTTTGCTCACATTGCCAATTTCACTATATGCTTTAAACCTCTTAAGTAAGAGAAAACTGAGGAAAGAAACTATTTATTGCCTCAAGTAACTCGTTTCTGGTTCTGGACACTGTAACTATAACAAAGTCTGCTCAATCACTATAAACTCTCCTAGAACAAAGACTTGTAGAATAGAAAAACAATTTGTGCAAAGTAATAGTCATGCTTAACAAGTGACTTAAGTCTATAACAAATGAACAAAGCAGCCTGACTATACATGTCCACCAAGCCATTCCAGCAGTTTCTCATCCACCCACATGCTATTTAATGCATTTACTTTGCATTTATGCACTGTGTGCCTGCACCTCTGAGTTTTAATCTCTTTTTTTAATTATTTAATCGATCTATGCCTTCGCTTTTGCTCAATGAACCTATGCCTTTGCATTTCCCTCAAATTTTTAAAACTCAAATGATTTTTAAAGCTATTCCCACAAATAAGAAAAGCCATAGATCTTCTTTGATCAATCAATGCCTTTGCATTTCCCTAATTTTTTTAAAACAGAAATGATTTATGAAACTATTCTCTACATGCCACTTAATTCATGTTTATGTGAATAGCTTTTAAAATCATTTGCTCTTTGAGAAAATCAGTCACTTAGAAGTACATAGAAACAAAGGAAGCCAATTACACAAAACATTTAAAGACCATAGACTGAGATTGACAATGTGAGCAAAAAAGATTCTTATCCACCATTTGTTGCATGTAAACAAAGATACCTGAAAATATTGTTTTGTGTTTGTGGCATTGAAAGTATACATCATGCATTTTACTCATTTATCCAATTTTTCAATGTAACAGGAATAAGTACATACAACCCTGGTGGGGGACAGTGGATGACAAGGTCAGGTTGAAGAATTAATACTATTTTTCCCTTGTGCTTCTAAAAAATTGTTTGTTGTATAATATGTCACGTAGGCTTCTGCTACTACTCAAGATCCATTTTCCAACATATATAGAGATTATTATCTTCCAAGATGCTCGACAACATGGCTAATACTATAGAATGCTATTGAGTAAAAGCACATAGGCGACAATGTAAAAAACTATAGATTTTGTAATCTAGATGATAGCATTTGATGCTATTCATACATAGCATCTACTATTCTCAAACACATTAGGATACAAAAGAAACAAAGAAAATGATAGACGTTGACACCTATGAATTGACAAAGCGCCCCCAAATATCAAACATTGACTACGTGCTTAAGAGAGAGGGACTTTGCAGATTAAGTACTTTTGCATATAATGTTGGTGATTGTTTGTTTGACTCATTACAACTACTGCTTAACAATCGCTATACATCAATTCAACTACGAAATGGAGCTATAGATTACTTCTTGAGTTTCCTTCAAAACAAGGACAAAGAAGCAATAAGATCATACAACTATGAACTAAACCCTGATACTCTATATACATTGCACAAAGTACATGATCCACAAACATATTTCCGTAGAATGCGATTAACTGCAAAGCCACAGGCAGATTGCACTGAAAGTGGATTGTGGGGTGACTTATTCTGCATTCACTGGATATCCAAATGGTTGAATATACAAATATGCCTTTTGTCAAGAACAACAGCAAGAAGGTACTTATAGTTCAATAGTTCTGATTACACAGAATCAGTCTCTATACTATTTCATGACATGAATTCTTTAAGTGGACACTTTGAACCATTGTTAAAAATTGAAACACAAAACATAACTTCAAAACAGCCCATAGGTTCACATGAAATTAAAAAACTATGCACAAAGTATCCTCAAATATCAAACATTGACAATGTCCTTAGAGCTGAAGGCCTTTGTAGATTAAGCACATTTGCGTATAATGTTGGCAATTGTTTGTTTGACTTGCTTCAAGTACTACTTAACAATCAGTACATCTCAACTCAATTACGCAATGGAGCTATAGATCATTTCCTAACTTTCCTTCAAAATAAGGACAAAGAAGCAATTAAATCATATAACAATGAACTAAATCCTAATACTCTATATACATTGCACAAAGTACATGATCAAGAAACATACTTCCGCAAAATGCGATTGTCTGCAAGACCATGCACATACCATAGTGAATGTGGATTGTGGGGTGACTTGTTCTGCATTCACTGGATATCCAAATGGTTGAAAATACAAATAAGCCTCTGGTCATTGACAACATCAAGAAAGTACTTAGATTTCAATGATTTTGGATATACAAAATCAGTCTCTATACTGTTCCATGATACAAACCCTCTGGCTGGACATTTTGAGCCACTTCTAAGAATCAAATCCCAAAATCTAACTCGCCAATGCTCAACAAGCTTGCTCCAACTTAAAAAGTTGATCAAAAGTGGTCCACAATACAAAATTATTCACTTGACCAGGACACATGCTTTGCCAAAAAACAAGAAGAATTTGATTCCATTTGTCACAAAGCAAAGTTCACTCAAACAAACCAAACACAAACCTGAATCTAAGAACTCGATTGCAGCAACACCGAAAGGAAAAACGAGCTTTGATGTTCGAATAGAAAATCTTTGAAATGAAATAAATGAAAAGAGCATAATCTAAATACCTGGCCATGCAATTTTCCAAGTTTTATTTGAACAAGGGACATCAGATATCTTAAAGAAAAAATAAAAACTATACTTATAAGCTACTTTACAATTAGATTCCTTACCTATTCCAGATTTCATATTATGTATGTTACTTTGCATTGAAATACCCACTATTCCAAAGTATGTTATGCCACGTAAAATAAGAACTATTAGGACCATTAGGTGCTATGTGCGGTGTAAATTTAATCCTAATCCAGAAGAACAATTCTGTGTCACTCTCTAGGAATTGTATTTGTACAAATTTGGGGAACTAGGGTTCAAAAAGGTCTCAAATAGGCTCCAAGTACCGTGTTCTATTATAAACAAATTGCTGACATGAACATTGTACAAAGAGCATTACCACAATCAATTAACAACACACAAACAATTCTCGCGTTTCATTGAAAGTATGCTAAAATGTATTTAAAAAAGGTACGGTGCTCTGTGACAAATACCATGCAAGCTTTGACTCAATTAACAAGGACACCATTATACGTACGTACAAAGTCCACATAAACCAAGATTGGCAGTTCTCCAATGTACCAAAGAAACGTACATTGGCCAGTCCAAGCAAAATACAAGTGAAATGTAATCAGATAGCGAAATGGAAAATGAAAACCACGTAAACATTGATACATTGGATTTACCGAAGTCTAGAAGTATCCATAACATGGAAGACAAGATTATTGAAATTGCACCTACAGAGGACAAGTATCCAATTGGAATATTTAAGGACATTTATGTTGAAGAAATGAATTTCCCAACTTTATTCTTTGGCAAACCACATGATAATGACATGGTAAAAAACTTTACGTATCAGAAAATAGTACACTGGGAGCTCTTACAGTCACAAAGAAAATTTGCATATCATACAACAATTTTTTTTTCAAAGCTATATAAAGGTACTAATACAACAAGTACTATCTACAATGACAATAAGAATCCGAAAAGGCTAGTTAAAAGGGTGAAAGCTATTTTCAAAAGACATTAAACACAAACCAAATCTAGAAAAAATTCTTAAATCAGATATTAGATATGTTGATTTCAAAAGAATAAGAATCTCTCCAGTCTATTCACAACAACTTAAGAAAAATGTATTTGCTATGATTTGACAACTAGGACCACCAACATTCTTCATCACTTTCACTAGTGCTGAGCAAAATTGGGATCCACTCATTCAAACATTACAAGAGCTGCACAATCTACACTAATCAGCACAAAACCGTCAAGAATCTAATGACCCAACACACATTGTCAAATTTGAACTAATCAAGAAAGATCCTACTACTGGTAACGCTACTAAGTAAACATAGAATAAATGCAATAAAAAAATTGATACTTACAAATGACTCGTTCTTTGGAAATTTCATTGATTACTTCTCTGTGACTGAGTTCCAAAATTGAGGAAATAAACACGATCATTTGTTGATATGGGTAAAAATGCACCAATCTACACAAAAAATAACACGGACATCATAGCTTTTGTTGAAAAGTATATTACTATACACCAAAAATTTGAACCTCCTTTAGTAATGCTGCTAATGCATACCATCATACAAAGAAATGCAAGAGATCAAGAAACAAATTTTGTAGATACAATTCTCTCTTTCCCACCTCAATGCAAAAGTCAACCCTTCCAATACTCCTTAAAAGACTCAGGCGATAACCGCGAATGCCACTAACATCTTTTCAAAACTCCAAAAAGAAAACTATGATGAAACATTCACTTTTCAAATGTTCTTAAAAGAAATAAACTTAACTAACAATGAATACATTGAAGCTTTGAGCTCAACATTAAACAGGCCTATGCTTTTTTTACAAAGAAAACCATCACAAATATGGAACAATAGTTTTTCAAGGAAAATTCCAGATCTTTGGAAGGCTAATACAGATGCACAGTTTGTCCTCAATGCATATGCTGTTGTAATGTATTGTAGCTCATATATTGCAAAAGTAGACAAGTCAATGACATATGCATTCAAAAGAATACGTATAGACCACAAGCAAGACAATATTGATGCAATACGAATGGTAAGTAAACTTGGAAATGCCATGCTTAACTTGCAACAAATGTCATCACAACAAGCTACACATATTGTTTTGTCATTGCCATTAAATTATAGTTCAAGAAAATGTATATTCATTGATACACGATCTGACAATGATTGCACATTTATACTAAAATCTGTTAAACAATTGAGCAATGAGCCAAACGAATCAGAAAACGTTCTTGCGAAATCTATTATAGACTACTATTTAAAACATCCTGAAACAATGGTGGACATATGTCTTGCAAAATTTGTTTCAAGATACAACAAATATGGTGCTACAATTGAACCAAAGGCCAAACCAAATGTGGTACGGTTTATCAATTTCAACAAACACTTTGATATAGAGAATCATTGTAGAGAGCAATTGGTTCTCTATGTTCCATTTACCATTAATGAGCATACACTCAAACAAAACTTTGACTCTTGAGAACATGCATACATGTACCATGGACAAACCATTCAAACAAATAGTGCAAAGTTCATCCACAACACAAACTCCGCATGGGGTGACATTGACAAAGCTATAAATGATCTTCAGTCTCTTGAAGATGAAAAGCTCATTGACCTACCAATGCAAGCAAAGCTTCGTCAGAAAGAACTATATGACATACAAACAGACCTTCCAAACATAGGTTGTTCTAACCCAAATACCATGCATTCCAATGGATTTGAAATTACAAAGCACCCACAAATTATAGATAACAATGAATACTACAAGTTAAGACGAATGTTAAATAAAGAACAACAAGCAATTGTTAAAGATGTTCTCATAAAAAAGATGAAAAATCCACAAAAGCCATTGCACTTGTTTTTGACTGGGGGAGCTGGAACAGGAAAGACTTTTACAGCAAAGGCCATCTACCAAGCTCTCATTCGCATGTATAGCAATTATGTTGACAATAATCCAGACAAACCCAAGGGCTTATTAACTACATATATAGGTAAAGCAACATATAAAATAGGGGGATTCACATTACATTCAACATTTCACATACCTTTTAATACATCAGAATTCCTGCCATTGAACACTGAAGTGCTTGACACTATGTCAAAGCACTATGATCAATTGCGCATACTTCTTATAGACGAGATATCATTAGTTGGCTCAACATTCCTACGGTATATTGATAGAAGACTACGAGACATAATGCAAATTCCTACAACATACTTTGGAAACCTTGATACAATATTTTGTGGTGACCTTTACCAGGCACAACCTGTCCTTGACTCTGTGGTTTTTGAAAATAGGCCTACTCCAATTGAATTAATGCCTTATAGTTTTTGGAAAGACCACATAAAATGCTATTAATTGGTGACTACCATGAGACAAAAAGATGAAATATTTATTTCAATCCTTAATAGACTATGAGTAGGCATTCAAACAACTCATGACATAGACTATCTCAACAAAATTTGCTTTCATCCTGTACCATTTGATCCATTGCTTCTGCACCTTTTCCATAGGAGAATTGATGTTCAAGCACATAACAACAAAATGCTATCAATCATTCCAACCCAAATGATAGTGCTAGATGCAATAGATGAACTTGAGGAGGACCTTAATGCAATATGAGTATACAGTCACACAACGACACTTCCATCACAAATATGCTTGAAACCAAACATTCTTGTTGAGCTTTATGCAAGAAATTACAATGTTCAAGATGGCCCCATCAATGGTTCGATGGAATTTTAAAGCATACACGTACGACAAAAACAATATTGATATTGTCTGGATTAAATTTAATGACCCATCAATTGGACATCATCAACGCACAAAACTAGCACAATGCTATTCTACTATCATTGACAAAGACTGGGTGCCTATACAACGCATTGCTAGGCCAATCTAGAAAATAACAACAAA
>VDFB02365205.1:0-114759 GCA_007258455.2 Sequoia sempervirens
CAGGTTGCCCACGGTTCCAACATTTCACCTTGGACTTCTTGCCAGGAGACTTTGATCTCCCTTCTGATTTTAATTTGGACTTCTTGTCCTTCTTCTTGCCTTCTCTTTTGACCTTCCTCTAATAGCAAGGGCCTCCTTCGCCATCTCAGAAGATTTCCTTCTCATTTCTTTTGATAACAAAGCAGCAACAACATCTTCCATCTTGAAACTGGATGTTGTACTCCCAATAGCCATCACAAGGTGATCCCATGAATTTGGCAAAGAACACAATATCAACATACAGTGATCCTCTTCATCAATCTTCACACCAATAGATGTTAACTGTGCAATCATATTAAATGCGTTCAAATGATCAGCTACAGAACCTCCTTCCTGCATTCTCAAAGTATATAACTTCTTCCTCAGGAACAGTTTATTCACCAAGGACTTCCCCTGATAAATAGATGCCAGTCTCTTCCAAAAGGAAGGTGCAGTCTTCTCTTCATGCACATTGAGAAGAATGGAGTTTGCTAAATAGAGCCTTATCAACCCCTTAGAATTTCTATCTGCAAGGTCTCAATCTTCTTGCTTCATGCCTGTAGGTTTAGTTCCAGACAAAGCAAGCCACAGATCACGATCAACCAATAGATCCTCCATTTTGAGTTTCCACAACTCAAAATTGCTGCCATTGAACTTCTCTATTTCAATCCTTCCTGACATGCTTGCCATCTCAATCTGTAATTAGAAATTGAAAAAATTCTACAAGACTCCCACTGAACAGAAATTGACTCAAAAAACCCAACGTACCCACAAGGATAACACAATTGGCTAAGCTTTGATACCACTTGTAAGGAAAGCTAGATGTGGAAACAACTCTCCTAATGTCAAAACCATAGGGAAGAATGCAGAGATACCTTTTAAAATTACAATTACAGTCCAATTAAGATGCACATGAAAGAGATAACAGAAACAAAGTATTTGACACACACATATGGACACCAGAATTTACGTGGGAAAACCCTTACGGGAGAAAAACCCACCACACCAAGAGAAATCACTTTGTATTACAATAATGGAGATTACATGGAGATTACATACTTTATCTTTCTGTGTCATATTTCAGCAGCTTTCACAATGATCAAACTTGTACAGGAACCTTCAAGTTACAATCTTTACATAATAGAAATCACTCTGATTATACAACCACATAGCAATCTGTCGATCCTTCGAATCATCTAACCAGACATCATCTGCAATCTCTGAGAATAACCATGTCGCCCCTGTCTGTCGAGCTTCCTCTCAGAACTGCCACAATGAACTGTCTTCCAATGGTTCCCATTCGGCTTCTCTGACTGGTCCACGAGACGCCACATAGGAAAGTCAAATGGTCAAAAGGAAATCAAGCTGTGTTGGCATATCGGTGAGACACTGACCGTGTCTCTTCGATGCTAACACAGTCAACATTCGATATCGCCAAGATTCCTTACAATCGACAAGAGGTTATATCGAGTTCACCCGTTGCATCGACTTCAGTTTTCCTTTCGGCAAGACTATCGCCCTTCGGTGAGACCATATATCGATATCCTAAGTCACACCGAAGAGTCATTCTATCGGCAATACATACCACTCTCACCAGGACCTCATGCCAAGCCTTCAAGTTATTCCGAGTGCATCCACCAGTCGATGAGACTCATCGCTTTTGCCAGGACTTCATACCGAGGTCCTAAGTCATACCGAAACATTAGCATTTCCATCGACACCCATCTATTGCTAAGACATTCAATTGTCCCCAAGAGGTTTCATCGAGATCTTTATGTTATATCGAGCACCAAACGGTCAACAAGACTTACCACTCTCGCTGAGAGTTCTTACTGAAATCTCCAAGTTACCCCGAGACCACAGTTCGCCAAGAGTTATACCAAAGACCCCTCATCATTAGCGAGACTCTCCATCAATCACCAAGACTTCATACCGAAGTCTTTGAGTCACCGCGAAGACCCCAAGTGTATCCTCGTCGGTGAGACCTTCCATTGTCATTGGGACTTCTTCCTGAGGGTTCAAGTCACCCTGAAGCCCTCGGTCGCTATGAGTCTCCCCGACGCCCGATATGAATGGCCTGTCGGCTAGAGATCTCCACATGGTAAGAGGTCACACCAAACACAACATGTCACACCGAAGACTCCAATGTGTAACTGTTTGGAAAGACTTCTGCAAGGTCTCAGCGACCTGTACAAAACATAAGGCTACAAATCTGCTCGTCAGCCAGACATAGAATATGTCACACCGACTTGGCTCCAATAGAGGTTTCAACCTGTGGGATTGAGACATATTTTTCTAACAATTTTGTTATAAACTAAAAGAGAACTTTATTCAAAAAAGAAAAAGGAAAAGAATAAAGTTTGTTTTTAATTTCTCTTTTTCAAGGAGTTTTTCATAATAAAGTTGCAAATGTAATGTTATATAAGGAAGATCGAGTCTAACTTCTAGTCTACTTCTTCCAAGGTTACCCTTCTTCCATTATTCTTGCATTGGGGCATTTTTTTCATTGACATTGTACAAATAAACTTTGGTTCATTGGTTCTATTGTTGTGTACTTTTCTTATGTTAAATTGCAACAATATATTGGGAACATTCTTGTGGTTTTGTGAATTTTATTTTTCTCTTTACATTTTGGAATCTAAACAATTACATATAGATCTTGTACTTAATCTTCTACATAAATATTGGTTTTCTTATGTTTAAGCAATATCTAGTATGTATCTTTTAGATATGCATAGTTAAAGTATTTTCTTATGCTAGTTACTTTGAGTGTGAAACTTTGTGTTCACACTCTTGTAGTTGCATATTTGGGATTTTCCTTTCTTCCTAGTTTTAATTTGTCTTTCCTACTTTCTAGCTAAAATTATGCCCCCAAAATAACCTAAACACTCATACAAAATAGTTGTTGCTCTCAAATGCAAAGGAAGATTGTTAATCCAATAACAATCTCTCCAACTATTGTAATTTACCACTGCCCATTGGGAGTCATACTATTTTGTAGCAAATTATTGCAATGACAAACTCTATTTACCAACACTTAAAATAATTTTTACATGAAATTTGGGTAATTTTCCACCAATATGTCTTTCTAAAATTGAGAGATGGAAACAAAATAATTCATCACAATTCAATTAAACCATCCCTATTCCCAAAATCACATTGTAGAATATTCATCTACAAATTAAGAGGGCTTCCAATGGCAAGTCAAGGGTTAACAATGTCTTCGTCGGGCCCAAAAACTAATGGTTCAAGTTTCTTGAATCAAAATTATATTGAGTTTTTTAAGACAGGTTCTTTTAACCTTTGTTGTCAATTTTGTGAGTGGTCTAGTCAACTCTTCTTTCTTACAAATTGCAATTAGTTTCTTAAGTAGCTCTCCTTGTCATTGTTTAAGCAATAATGGAACTCACTAAGCTTTGATACCACTTTGAAATGTTCCCTAGGGCAATACAATATGACTTGCAAATATTTATGCAAAAATCAATGTTTAAAATCAAGGAAAGTATGGATTGAAACTTACAAATCCTAGTTTAAGCTCACAAAATATGACTCTTTCCCTCAAATAATATATACATAACATTTACCCTCCATTTATAATTAACTAAATAAAACCCGAATAATATCATGTCATAATTTTTATTTGGACACAACTAACATAATATTACCCCAACTCAACTAAAACATAGAGCATGGGCCTAAGCATAAAAGAGGCCAAAACTTATTCCTAATACTATATTGTGCCTTGGTGCACAACTCATCAAAATGCTTAAGAAATAAATTTCATCTCCAATATTTACTAGATCTATTAGAAGATTGAAAGATCATTAACAAATTAACCACCTAAAAATACAAAGAAATTCAAATTATGTGCGTCATCAACAATTATACTCCCCTATGCTTGTCAAATGCAACTTTAGAGCACTTGGTTTCATAAAAAAGCTATTTATAAAAGTGTTTGCATTATACTAAGAATGCAATACCATTTTGATCTTTTCTTAAAATTTGGAATGCCAAAAGAAAATAGTAAAGGATAATAAATTCCTACTTATACCAAGGAAAGAAAACCAATCAAATATGAAAGATATTGACTTTCTTTCCATTATTGTGAAAACTATTGATGCCAAAATTTCAGCATTTAGACTTAGGATTTATTTTGAGCAATGCAATATGGAAATACGTTCAATATTATGGGGAAAGCATTTGAAAGGAAAATATTGAATGATGTAAGAGGGAAATCATTTAATGTACATCGGAGGGTCTTGCATGTATATAAGTATGCCTCCCATAATGAGTTTAGATAGTAGAAGATTGATGTTTATTCTAGAGTTTGAGAGCATTTGGGAATGGTAGCACAAAAGGGATTTCAACTACCACTGCAAGGATGCCCTTGTGTTTGTATTAAGCATTATTATAATGCGAATGAAGAAGCTTCGAGTGTTGTGTGATATTTTCAAGTGTTCATGGTCATGATTAAGTTCTCTTTTATGCACGTTGTGTGTTCCCATCCCCATGGCAAGACAAGAATTAGTTTACAAGCCCTTGCGTGTCTTGGGAGAGATAGCCTTTTTGAGGTTTGCTACCATTAACAAGCCAATGTGTAGGAAACAACTAATGCACACCAATAAGGCATAAGTGTACACAATGAAACCATACGTGGGTTTCTCTAACTATTTGATTTAGACTTCTTTGTTAAAAATTTCTAATCATTAGGATATTTGGAAATCTCTTTTAAGTCCCTTCACAACAAATTGACATGTAAATCTATTGGTCATTTCTTGAAGCTTGACTCTACTACTTCCTTCATGGGTCACTCTACTTTTGCTCATATTCTGGTGGACATTGATATCTCCAAGTCTCTTCATAAGGATGTGATTTTAATGGTGGTGGATAGGCCTTGAACTCAACCGGTTGACTATAAGGGTCTCCCCTTTAGATGCAAATGATGTTTTACCATCAACCACCTAGCTATTGATTGTTCTCTTTCTTAATGCAAAGCCATGGCGACATGGTGGAAGAATGCCATTGACAATCAATTGACTATTCATGCTTTGAACTCTCTCATGGATGACTCCTCTCAGGATGTCAAGTCTTCTCAAGATGTTGGATCTCATGAGATTAGTGAGACTCTAGAGAGTCCCACCCCTACTACCCCATTGTCTCTCATTGGTGAGTCCCAACAACCTTCTACTCCAATCACTCAATTTGCTATGCCTTTACCTTTGAATTAGCTTCAGTTTACTCATATGGAAGTCGTATGACATTTGGCTACTCTGCCTCGAAAAAATAAAGTACCTACTACGCACATAGATGGGCCCTTTGTGAAGGAATCGCCTCCCCCTACCCCAACCTCCCCCCCACTTTTCCCCCACTTCTCCTAGTTCTAAGGACTTGAATGATAATACTTTATGGATTGTGTACAAAGGCGAAAGAAAGATCTTCCCAAATCTATCTCTCAATCTCATACTAGAGTGAAGAGTGTGAGATTGAATAGGGTTGGGTTTGGCATTGTAGACATGCAAATAATCTTAATCAATATCATGCATCTAATTCCATTTCCTCTATTAATCAAATAAAGTAATTTATTAGATTAATTCACTAATCATGTTTAATTAAATAAATCAATTTGTTTAATTAAAATCCTCAAAATTCTCTTATTAGTTAAATAAATCAATTTGTTTAATTAATACCCAAAGTCCTCTTATTTGATTAAATTAATCAAATGATTTAAATCAAATTCACTAACCCACTCAAAGTTAATTAAATTTTAAATTAATTAACTTTAATCATCATTAACCATTCTCTAGCTTTTGACTCAACCTCAATCAAACTCAACCCCAGACTAACCCACCCACTTGCACATGAAAATCATTTTTTCTAATTAACTAATTATCTCATTTTCCCTCTCAAAAGCACATTATAGGGAATATTCTTTATTTGACTCCCTTTATTTGACTTTCTCATTCAAACAATTTCTCCCCCCAAAAACAATTCAAGCACATGCATTTCATGTCTCTCAAACATGCATTTGGTGTCTCTTACAAACACATACAAAGTGTGATCAATCCTTACAGATTGGAATTGAGACAAATGTTCAATCTCATTGGTCCTTTTTTAATCCCACATTCTTCCTATTCTTCAATTCTTCAAACCTCTAACTTATAAATAGAGGCCTTCTCTACTTGAAATCTATCCACAGTTTTTATGCATCTACACTATACACACATTTGTCTTCATCACTTGCATCTTGCTCATCCTGATGATGGATCATGGAGTATGATCTGAAACATTGATGTAAAAACTTGCACACAGTTATTCTAGAAATCTTGCTCACAGCTTATCAAGGGTTGGGAAAGGGCTACTTTCCACATCAAAGTAACACCAATCCACTATGGGATAGGTATACACCATGCTTTTCATATGCTCTTAATTAGTTTATTTGATCTTTTGTTGTTTTGTTTGCATTATGAAGCATGATTGGAGTATTTCATAGAGATGCTATATTTACTTTGCTTTAAATGACTAACCATGTTAATTTGTGTTAAAGTTTAAGCATTTTGCAGATTTTAGCATCTACATAATGGCGCTAGGAGGGCTTTCTTTTGTTATCATGATGAGACGTGGAGCTTGAGTTGTATACTGTGCTAATCTTTATTTTCTATAGCCATACACAGACTTATGTATGTGTATGATGGAATGAAATCAGATTGTATTTGTCTGCTTGAAGAATTGTTTTTATGTATGTTTCATGAATTACTCCATGCCCTATCAAAGGATGTTTGCTTATTATTGTGAATAAAATCTAAATAGTTTGAAATTTAAGTTTAAATGAATCAGCTGACGCTGAGCTATACGTGGCTGAACTCATGTATGATGGACAAAAGTCGTATGCACGAACTAATAAATAAGATTGTAGTCTAGTGAACGTCCCTTTTTTAAACTACAATTTGCAGTCCAATAGATTTTGTCGAGCCTGTGCACATTCATTAATTCTGAAACGGCTTACGTTTTTTCTTGATTTTGAAGTGTCGAAGTTGAAAAACTTTTGTATTGCAATGCCAACATCCAAGCAAAACATACAATTTAAGGCTGTCTAAGTTTATACGTTGTTACGTCTTTCACCATTTTATCTTGGTTTCCTGACCTGGGCAGATTGAGGCGAGATTTTTAGATTAATCCAATTCACTTCTCCTCTCTGTGTGATGAAAAATTATCTCCATGACCTGGGCAAAAGCCTTCGTGGCCTAGGCAAAGTCCCCGCCATTTGCGCTGAGTGTAGCCACTTTCTCTAATGTTTATACAAGACTTCTATGAAATCTTCTCCCACATTTCTGCTGGAAATGTCTTCTCTTGGTCGCAGCCTATTCGACAGATATGTATAAATAAATCTGAGGATGTTTTTGTGTATGATAATCATGGGAAGAAGTATCTTGATGCACTTGCAGGCCTTTGGTGTACTACATTAGGTGGAAATGAACCACGCCTTGTGGCAGCAGCGATAGAACAACTCAATAAATTACCATCTTATCACTCTTTTTGGAACCATACCACTGAACCTTCACTGGATCTTGCTAAAGATGTACTTGACATGTTCAAGGCCAAAAAAATGGCCAAGGCTTTTTTCACAAATAGTGGCTCAGAAGCCAATGACACTCAGGTTAAACTAGTGATTTGGTATTATAACAATGCTTTAGGACGACCAAACAAGAAGTTTATTGCTCGAGAGAAATCGTATCATGGATCAACACTAGTGGCAGCCAGTCTGTCCGGGTTAACTGCACTTCCTAAAAGTTTTGATTTGCCAGTACCATTTGTACTACATACAGACTGACCCCACTATTGGCGATACCATTTTCCAGGTGAAACTGAAGAAGAATTTGCATTAAGGCTGGAAAATAATTTGGAGAAGCTTATTTTGAAGGAAGGCCCATAAACGATTGATGCATTTATTGCAGAACCTGTAATGGGTGTTGGTGGAGTAATTATGCCTCCTGCTACATATTTTGAAAAGATCAAAATGTATATGGGAGATGGTACATAATGAAAAATGTTATCTTGAATGCTAAAGGTCGCAATATCTTGTGCTAGGATCTTTTTTTATGCTGTCTTAAATAATGATTGTCTTAAATGTTGTCTTATGATTGTCTTTTTTTATCTTGCAGGGATAGGGGGGATTTCGCTTGCACAAGGAAATTGCAACACTAAAGCATAAACAATATTTTTTGAAGAATTTTGGAGTTGAAGAAAATTGAGTATTGAACTTGAAATTGACAAGGCATTTTTAAATGCTTAGGGCTTCCATTTTTTGTTTTTGTTTTTTGTTTTAGGCCAACTCACTTCAGTTTTGGGTTTAAAATTAACCATTGATTTGATTTCTTCAAGTTGGTTAAAATTGAACTTAGACACTTACTAGCTTTTCGATTTGATCTGAAATTGAACAAACAACTTCAAACGTTTGATTTGGTGCTATAAAAAAAATCCATTACTACTTTAAGGTCTAAAATGAACATGTTTTTTTCATGTTTTGTAATCTTTTTTACAAAATAATATCATTTAAAAGGCATATGCACTTCTCTTGTGCTTCACGGTGATCTTGAGAATCAAAATTCTTTTGATGATATTAAGTTGTCTAAAAGATTGCCTCCACACTTCAATTTGGGCTTTTAAAAATTGAACAAATCTTTCTAGTGTGAGCTAAGTATATTGTTTGTGTTCTCTCTTTGTTCACGCAAACAAAGATTGATCGAACTACAAATGTACTTGCTTTTTTAATCTTTAGAGGACTTGCCTGGTGGGAAAAATTAATCACCCCAAGAAACGACCCAACTAGAAACACGCTAAATCCAAGCAACTTCCACCCAGTATATAAGTGTGGGTACTTGAGAAAAGTTCAAGTATCATGAGGATTATTCCGACAAGAAGGACAACAATGGTCTCTTGTCGTATGGATGATCCCCCATGAACGGAATGTCCATACTAGAACCTTTTGTTTAGAAATTCAAATCCTTATTTATTTGTTGGTGCAAGAACGGTCGTTCTGAAGCCACCCCATATTCTTACGGTTCTTTAGTAGAGATGAGAAGTATGCCATGGGAGATTCATGGGTACTGAAGCTTGGTTGACCCGAGAAGCAAGTGCACTATAAGGGGGAGTCTATGTGGTCAAGCTTCTATCATCCGCTCAGAATAGCGTAGTTGAATTTATCCAATTGGGAACTCAACAAATATTGTCTCATTCTATCCTAGGGCTTGTGCAATTTTTGAGTCAGTTACACACCTTGCTTAGATCCTAAACATTGAAAGACAAACATTCAACATGATCATCAAATTTCAAACCCTTTAAGAAGAGCAAATACCTTTGAAAAAATCCAAGTGCTATTGCTTACCCTAGGGACTTTATCCTTAGAGGTTTCTAAGTATTTGGGCTTAAATCTCAATTTTCTCTTACTAAAGTCAACATTAGGGAACTAATGCCTTAATTTCCTTGATTTCCACATAATGGAATTTGTGGGATGAAAAAGAAGTTGGGACATTAGACATCTAGTTTGAAAAGCTAATCAAGAGTGTGTTTGTGGTAAAAAGAATTCATTAAACAAAGCTAAGAAACAATTGAACCCCACAAATGTGTTTCCAATGATTTCATGCAAAATCAAAATCCGAAAACCAAAGGTTAAAAGCCTTAGTCCAAAAGTTCTCCAAAAATGTCTTTCCATGCTTTACGACTTTAGAGAAAGATTGGTTTACAACTTCTACAAACGTGCTTCAAAGAACAATCCTAGTTTGTTTCAATTCTATTGCCAACAAAATTCAAGACTTTTTCAAACGTTTGAGTATCTCCCATAAGAATTAAAAGCATGTTCTTCAAAACCAAGGTCTTGTAAACAAGAGTCTTTTTAGGTACACATAGGATCAAAATCAACCTTCATCGTTCAAAACATCAATCAAAATCATCTCACCAACAACTCTTGGAAATCTTTAAAAAATCCTCTATACTAGACTTTTGCCAAATCCTTGAATCAAAATCCAAAAATCAAAGTCATTTTGTTTTGGCTAGGTGTGTGTAGAGGCATCTTTCTCCTTACACTTAGTCAAAATTATCATCTCATGAGCAAGTTTATCCCATAGATAACATCCAACATCTTAGGGTCTATTTGTTCATTATCCAAAATCAAAATCAAAATCCAAAAGCAAAAATCAAAGTCAACCAAATCCAAATCCAAATCAAGTCAAACCAAGATCAAATCCAAAGTCAAAAATCCAAAAGTCCCAAAGTCTAGTATCCCCTTCAAGATTTCTCAAGAGTTCAAACATTCATATCACCCACCTTATCATTTTTGTCTCATCATCACCCTTTGATCATTAAATCATCCTAGATTTTCTTTTTTGTGCCTAAAGTTTAGATCAATCTAAAGAGTTAGAGGTTCACCTCCCACATTCTTGAAAATTGATCCCTATTTTATAATGCAAACTAGATCTCAACACAAGAACATGGAAAACAACAAAGAAACATCTACTTCAAGTGACTTAAGTCAAACCGCTCTCGAGATCAATCCAATTGGATCTAGCAATCCTCCATTCAATCTTCCTCCATTTCCACAAGATCTTCAAGAGGAAGGTCAAGTGGAGGACATTACCGACAATGTCTTGGGTATGACTCAAGATGAAATCATTGAGATGGTCCAAAATCCTGAGACTCACAAAATTGTCAATGCCATAATGAAACTTAATCCCTCCCAATACATGCTTGAATTGGCAAAAGAAGGGGCTAAGCTCCCTTCCAATTTTGATATAAGCACTATTGTGGAGAAACCCTTTGAGAATATGTCACTTGTACCATACACCTCACCCATTCAAGGCATCTTCCAATCCATTCCACAATCCACATCATCTCTTGCCACGACACAACCCATTGTCAACAAGCGGAGTTCATTACTCCATGCTCTTCAAGCACACCCCCTTGTCAATAATCAAAATTTGGACGCAAATACCATCGTAGGAACATCAAATATCGTCCCTCAAAATCCCCTGCATCAATACGTCCCACTGATCCTCCATGACACCAATAATCCATCCTATTTTCATGCAACACCGACATATGCTCTTGACACACAAGTTTCTCTCCCATTGGTGCAAATGGATCTATTTGAACAAGGAGGACTCTTTGGGGCCTCATCGCCACTTGCTCCAAGAAATCTACCACCAATCCCACCTCTAATTCCACCACCACTACCTCTGCTACCACTGACATCTACATCAATCCTTGGTTTAGGGAAACCCCCTCTACCTAACATCCCAATCACAAATCCATCAAACCAAAACAATCCTTTGAACATCAATCAAATCAATGAATTAAATCCTTTGAATATGACATTGATATCGCAATAACAGGTGGCATCCATCCAAACAACACCATCAATCCCCATACATCAAAACATGGCCTCAAAAGGACCCACCATATCAATCACACCACTCACATCAACATAACCCCAAATCATCACTCAAACAACAATTCCAAATCCTCCACCACCACCACTAAATCCAAACATGGCAAACCAGTACATGACATTACAAGCAGCTCGTCAAACCTATCAAACAACACTCCTACAATACCAAAATCAACAAGTTGCACAACAAGCGTAAGCGCAACAAGCTTCCCAGGCACAAGCTCAAGCTTTGTTGCAACAACAAGCCGCACAAGCTGCCCAAGCTGTCCAACAAGCTCAAGCACAATATCAAGCTCATCAAGCACACACGCAAGAATAGTACCAAGGTCAACAACAAGAAGCACAACAACAAGCATACCAGTCAAGCATTACAACAATATCAAGAGCAACAAGAAGCAACCCAACTCCTAGCCCAATACCAAGCCTTGTTGGCACAACAACAACAAGCCTTGTTGGCACAACAATAGCAGGCCAAGAACAAGCGTTGTTGGTACAACAACAATTGCAAGAATACTTGGCGCAATAGAAAGTGCAATTACCTCCCACCAACACACCAACCAATCCACCCATCACTCCCACAATCACACCACCTCAAAACACCTCCATTCCACCTCTCGATCCGCAAGATGATGTGTCAACACAGATTAAATTCCTCTCGCAACAGGTTCTTGACCTCCAATCAGGAAAAATAATGAAAACACCAAAGAACTTGTGCCCTTACCCGTTCGACAAGAGCATAGTGATGAAATCATTCCCACAAGGATTTGAAATCCCAAAATTTGACAAATACAAAGGAACGGGTAACCCTGAAGATCACATCAGGGAATTCCAAGTGCATTGCATGGAGGTTGTATATGATGATTCATACCTCATGTGATTGTTTCCTCGAAGCTTGGTAGGGCCCTCCATGGAGTGGTTCTCTAGTCTCCCTCCTTGAATCAAGAAATTCTAAAAAATTGTTGATGTGTTCATCCAAAACTATTCATGCAACATAGGGATGGATGTGAGTCTAGAAGAGCTATCTGCTCTAAATCAATCCAAGGGGGAATCATTTGATTCATTCTTACAATGATGGTGATCAAAGGCCAATAGGAGCAAATGGGCCATGCCAAAGGAACAACAAATATGTACCATCATCTCCAACCTTGAAGGGGCTTTGTCTTTCCATCTAAAAATGCAGTGCATCACCACCTGCAACTAGTTGATCCCCAAGGCGCTCAACATTGAATGAGCCCTTATCTCACAAGGGGGAACACCTACGTATCAAGACAACCACCCATCCACCAACTACAATGACAAAAATTGAACATGGGAAAAGAACAAAAATGTTACTAACGATGGCGTCGTTGATGTCAAAGTTGTAATCAATGCCCCGAGGTAGAACATACAGACATATCAACAACTGCAAACCAACAATCAAAACAATTGACAAGCCAACACCATAGCGCAGCAACCAAACAATCAAACGGTAAATAATCTGAACAACCAAGGGGGACCACCCTAGAGAAACAAATATTCCCCCAAGCGGAAATACACAGCCCTTGGGGAAACAATTGAATTCATCATGAATAAATTGGTGCAAGAAAAATTCATCACAATCCCCACCTATGAGAACTATCAAGAACCCCAAGTGAAACCACTGTGGTACAATGAAAATTGCCTTTGTGATTTCCATAAAATCAAGGGACATACAACTTCCAAATGCATGAGGTTGAAAAAATTGATCCAAGACCTCATTGACGACAAAATCATAAATGTGGAACAACCTCCAGGGAATCAGGACTTAAATATTTACACGAATATGATGCCCAATCACAACAAGGGAAATAGTGACAATGGTAAAGGAAAGTACAAAAGTGTAAACCATGTATATGACCATGTTGTTGTATCCCTAAATGAATGAATCATTGTCATCACTATCAAGGGAGCCCAAGCCGATTGTGGAGTCACCACAAGAGGCAAAAAAGTCACCATTTCTAGACCATCTTAGCCATCTAAGGCATCCACCTCAAATCCAAAATCTGTTCCTAGTGGGTACAATGTCTTTGACCAGTTGAAAAGAACCCCTGCTCAAATCTCCATCATGGAGTTATTGAAAATATCACTTGCACACAGAAAGATTCTAGAAGAGGCATTGGCCACATCCTCCGATCCCACAGATCTTGATCTGGAACAATTCCAAGCTATGGTTGGACACCTCACCACACCTCATCTCTTGACCTTTTCTAATCAAGACCTCCCAACCCAACCATCTCACAACCGTGCGCTTCATCTCGAAGCTTTTTTCCATAAAAACAAAGTCAAAAGGGTCTTGGTGGATGGAGGTGTGCGTTTGAATATCTACACCCTTAAGCTAATAAAAATTTTGGGCTTCTCCGAGGATGTTGTTGAAAAAGGAAAAGGTATAACCATCAGAGCATATGATGACTAGGAAAGAGTGTCGCAAGACACTATCCAACTCCCTATTCAAGTAGGGCCTACTATTATGGAAACCACATGTCAAGTCCTTGACCTTGAATTTCCCTATAACATCCTTCTAGGGTGTCCATGGATCCATGGGATGCAAGTCATTGCCTCAACTTTCCACCAATGTGTCAAGTTCCAACATCAAGGCCAAGAGGTCACCGTCCATGGGGATCCTGAACCATTTTACTATTGCAAGAATATGGAAGCTAAATACTACAAAATCCCCCAAGTTCCAAAGAACGATGAAGGCCCCTCAACTCCATATGTGGACCCATTTACCTTGGCCTCCACATCTGAGACAAAGACACCCGCCATCCCTGCCATTTCTAATAGCAAGGTCATTATCCAGGACAATGGGTGTGGGGATTACAAAATGAAGAAAGGTGCCTTTGTGGTAGGAGAGTTACCTCAATATCCTAGGTCACATGGGAAACCACATCCAAATGCCTCTTCATCCCAAACTTTCAAAGAAGATCCTTCCAGATTCAGGTGTTGGGGGGACCTAGGTCGAGAAGTGGTGGAAGAAGACCCATCAAGTCTACTATACCAAGACAACCGACCCGCGGTTGATCTTCCCATGGATGATAGCAGCAAAGGGCTACAAATGATGCTTAGCATGGGCTATGACAAAAACAAGAAACTTGGGCAGAATAATAATAGTCTCCTAGAACCCATCATTGATGAGAAGCGTTTAAGAAATCTTGGTCTCAAATGTACCCCTTCGAAGGTGACCATACTTGGAAAATCCACCCCAGTTAAAAAGGTCAAAACACCTCCTCAGTTGTCAGCAGTCGAGCTCCAATTACCCGTATCCATAGGTTGAGTCATAGATAACTTTACCTTTGACATAGTTGATGTGTGCAGTGAGGACAAGGACCCTGTTACGGATCTACCCATGTTGTTTGAAGATTATTGCCTCTTTATGATTAGCACCCTATCATTTGAGTCAAACAACCAAACCAACGAGATAAAGTTAGTCTATCCCCAACTCATTGACTATGACCAACGAGGACCGCCAATTTTAGACACATTCGAAAACGATGAGGCGCTCTCGAAATTCATGGGGTTGCGGGATAATATACCATGTGGAGATCACAAGTAGGATTTGACATTGAGTTAGACACACACGCCTACTATGGAGAAACGATTGAATCCCTCAATCACAAAAGTGAAAACTTGAGAATAATCTCTAGGTCTTTAAGTGAAAACCACACCATGGCACTTTTAGACCTAAAAATAGTAAAAACAAAGGACGCATCCGATAGTGAAAACCTCTCTAAGGCACCGGAGGATGGGGGATTCAATCTTCCTCATAGTGCTCTACATTAGGAGAAGTCAGCAGTTTTGGCAAAGAAGTGTAACCCAGTCAACTTGGGATCAGAGGAAACACCGCATATCACCTTTTATGTTGAAACATTGTTAACAGAAGAACAAGAGCTCCTAGCTACATTCTTAAAAGAGAGAAAGGTGAACTTTGCATGGACCTACGTAGATATGCCTGGTCTTGATCCTGAAATTGTAGTTCATCATCTAGCAGTATATCCTGAGGCAAACCAGTGAGAAAAAAGCTTAGAAAAATGCATCCTCAAATAGGCTTGTTGGTCAAAATGGAACTACAGACACTCCTTGATGTGGGGTTCATACAGACGATTGATTACCTGAAGTGGGTATCAAACCTCGTACCTGTTTCAAAGCCCATTGGGGGCATCTGCATCTACACACACTTCAGATATCTGAACAAAGCATGTCCCAAGAATGACTTCTCACTCCCAAACATTGATATGATAGTGGATATGATGATCGAACATGAGATGCTTTCACTGATGGACAAATTCTTAGGGTATAATTAGATAATGATAGCTAAAGAGGACCAACATAAAACAACTTTCACTTGTCCATGGGGGATATATTGTTGGAAGATGATGTCATTCGACCTAAAGAATGTTGGAGCAACTTATCAGAGAGCCATGCCACTGATATTCCATGACATGATTCACAAGACTGTGGAAGATTATGTAGATGACATTTTAGCAGAATCAAAGAAACATTGGGATCATATAGCAGCACTCAGTTCTATCTTTGATCAGCTAGAGGAATATAAAGTCAGACTCAATCCAAAGAAGTGTGTCTTTGGCGTACAATCAGGGAAGTTACTAGAGTACTTTGTGTCCATGAGAGGAATTGAGATAGATCTCACTAAGGTCAAGTCAATTATCGAGATGGAGGCATCAAAGATATTGAAACAGTTAAGAGGCCTACAAGGAAGACTCCAGTCCATCCACCGCTTCATAGCACAACTAGTAGACAAGGCTATCCCTTACTCTCATCTACTCCACAAGGGGGTAGCATACAAATGGGATGAGAAGTGTGATCAGTCATTCAACAAGATCAAAGAATATTTTTTCACACTGCCAATTCTTATGCCACCTATTCCAAGCAAGCCATTGATTATGTACATATCGGCAATAGTAGCAGCTCTCGACACTCTCTTAGCCCAACATGACGAAAATGGAAAAGAGAGAGCTATTTACTACATCAGTTGAACTATACATTCATTGAAAAGGCTTGTCTAGCAGTGGTGTTTGCCTCATAGAAGTTCAGGCACTACATGTTAGCTCATAAAATAAAACCCATCGCCAAGATCAACCCACTCAAATACTTGCTTTCTAAATTAATTCTCACAGGACAGATGGCTAAGTGGGTTATGATCCTATCAGAGTATGATATTGAGTATGTGGAGCGAAAGGCTATTAAGGGACAACTCATTGTAAATCAACTAGCAGAGGCACCAATGTATTTAGAAAACCCACTGAAATTAGAGTTCCCTAATGAATCAATCTTCAACCTAAGTATAGAAGACCGCTGGAAGGTGTACTTTGATGAATCCTACACACAACATGGATCGAGAGTGGAGTCTTTTTAATAACACCACAGGGAGATTGCATACCAAGGACATACAAGTTGTCATTTACTTGCATGAACAATATTGCAGAATATGAGGCCCTCATCATAGGGCTCAAAATAGCGGTGCAGGGGCAGATTATGGCACTCAAGGTCTATGGTGATTCCCAGCTAATCATCAATTAGGTAAAAAGTGAATACCAGACAAAAGACGACAAGTTAACACCATACAAGAAATTGGTGGAAAGCCTCAAAGAGTCTTTTATTGACATCACGTTTGAGCATATACCTAGGGCTAATAATAGAGCAGCAGATGCTATGGCGACAATTGGATCATTACTGGATATCCCACGCAATTTCCCTAAGCATGAATTCCTCATAGAGTAGCTTCTCATACCAGCATTCGAGGTACCAAAGTCTGAATTTGTGTGCAAAATCGTTAGTCCTAGTGATCCTTGGTACCATGATGTATACACCTACTTGAGAATAGGAGTCCTCCCTTGTCAATTTATCCCCGAGCCTAAAAAGAACCTTTGTCAAGAAATCATCTCGCTTTGTGATCTTAGGAGACACCCTATATTGTAGGAGCATTGAGGGAACCCTGTTATGATGTCTAAGTGCTGAGGAGGCTTTGACCACTTTAACCGAGGTGCACAACAACATTTGTGGCTCACATTCGAGTGGTATGACCTTGGCTAAGAAATTGCTAAGAACTGGGTACTATTGGCCGTCAATGGAAAGAGAAGCTCATGAATATGTCAAGAAGTGTTTACAATGTCAGCAGCATGGGGACCTCATCCATGCACCAGCTCAAGAGCCCCATCCCATCATAACACCATGGCCCTTTTCGCAGTGGGGGCTTGATCTCATTAGAAAAATCACCCCACCTCATCTTGTGGACATAAGTTTATCATTACTGCCACTGAGTACTTCACCAAGTGGTAGAGGCCATTCCCATGGCCTACATTACAAGAAACCAAATATCCAAGTTCATCCTAAACTACTTAATTTTCCGCTACAGTGCCCTCAAGCAATTATCTCAGATAACGAGACCATTCAAAAACCAAGATGTTTGAGACCTATGCTACAAATTCAAAATCCAACATCATTTTTCCACTCCGTACTACCCCTAAGGAAACAACCAAGCTGAGGCTACAAATAAAACCATATTGAAAATCCTAAAGAAGATAGTCAATGACGCTGGTCGAGACTAGAATTTGCAGCTAAATCCCGCCCTATGGGCCTATCGAACAAGCATTCGCACACCAACAGGTGCCACCCCTTTCTCCCTAGTCTACATATCAGAAGCCATAGTCCCCATTGAGATCAAGCTCCCGTCCCTGAGGATATCACTACAGAATCTTGTCACAGAAGAAGAATATTAGGTATCATGACTAAATGAGTTGGAATTACTAGATGAGTGGCGCATAGATGCCTTAAACCATTTGCAAGTCTACCAAAACCGTCTAAAGCAGAGCTACAACAAGAAAATCAGGAGTCAGACCTTTCAAGTTGGAGAGCTTGTGTTGAAGGAAAATCAAAAAAATGTACCATATCTAAACAGCAAGGGCAAGTTTGAACCCAACTGGTTGGGACCCTTCATCATCACAACAAACTACAAGTCAGGGGAATATCAGTTATCCACACCAGAAGGTGAACCTCTGTAGGAGCCCATGAATAGCTCCCATCTCAAAAAGTTTCATGCCTAAACTTGCAAGGTATAAATCAAAAAATCAAAAAAATATAAAAATTCAACAAAAAAAAGAAAAATGATCGAAAACAGTAAAGAAAAAAATCTCCCTCTAGTGAAAACCACTTCAGTGGCACTTTGGACAAGTACCTTGGTGAAAACCTAGCAAACAGGCGCCTCGTGTAAATAAGCACTTTCCATCCACCATAACCCCTACGGCTTATTCTGCATCATTTATCCATCACACTTCCATATCTCCATCCATCACCCATCCACACCAGCATCATAGCTTGATCCTATGTTCGTATCATGATCCCTCCTAGTACTAATTGGCCCATTCCTAAGGTCAGTTTCTCCTTCCTATATTGGAGTAGTCTATTGTGTCATGTTGGGGGCATGTTCCTATACCTACATTGGATCAGATTCATGCATATTCTTGAAGTTTTCCTTAAAATCAAAAAATCCAAAAACATCAGAAAATCCAAAAATCCAAAAACATCAGAAAATCAAAAAACCCAAAAACATCATAAAATCAAAAAATCCAAAAACATCAAAAATCCAAAATCCAAAACATTCATAAAATCAAAAAATCAAAAAATCAAAATCCAAAAACAAGTCAAAAAGTCAGAAAAAGTAAAAAAAAATAATCTTGTCGAACTACGGGTCTCTGAGCTCTGAACGTAGGCAAAGCCATCATCGATGTGCCCCCAAGACACTTAGGTCAGTCCCCGAGACCCCCAGAATAGGTCCTGTTGATGTGATTTTTGTGATCGCACCAATCAACAAAACAAAGTTGTCCGAAGGCTACTCCATTCTCTCTTGATCAAAGTATTGCATGCGCTAAGATTGCGAGATAGATCGTACGTTCAACTCCAAGATTCCGAAATGCTTTGGAATACCCTCAGTTGGTTAGTTGTGAATTGTTGTTTTCATGAGGGGACTTACACAATTGTTTAGAACACTTACAGTTAACAACAAGCTAAAGATTTAAAGGGGATTTTATGTGAATGATTTGGCATTGATGTATGACTTTCCTAAAACTAACCAGAATTATATGGAATTGAAAATAGATGCAAGGTTTAGAAAGTGTAAATTCTAGTCTAGATGCAAAGGGGTATTGAGCTTGGCTTCAATGAACTTCTACCAAACGTTGTTTTGCTTCCTATTGGATAACTTCAACAAGGTTGGTGCAATCTTCAAAGGAGTGAAAAGATGTTCAAATCATGATTCGACAATGCAAGTACCATCAAAACGATGCATACATACACATGAATCTTGATCGAAGTTAAATTTGAAATATGTTCCAGTTGACCACGCAAGACAAACTCACCATCAGTAAGCTTGTTAGTGGTATGGACTTATGAAGCTCACTGAAATCAAACACAACCACCCATAATTAAATACTAACATGAAAACTAAGTCCTACTTGAAGTTGAAGGAAGAAGAAACCTCACAAACTACTCATGACAAAAGTGGAGTTCACCATCAATGAAATTCTTTTTATTATGATTAGCTTTCGTGACAATTTCTTACAAAAATTCTAAAAGGGAGAATTCCCCTTCTCCTTCACAATGCAATGAAACTAAACTATTCTAATTATCAAAAATGTCTACTCTCTAGTCTGATCTGATGTCTCACTAACTGCTAACTACCAGTGTACAAATGAGGGGACTCCCCTTTATATAGCTGGCCAACCTCAATGGATGGTCCAGATCAAATTACAATGGATGGCTCAGATTCAGCCACCTCAGCCCTAGACAAGATTAACCCTAAAAACCGCTAGAAGGTGGAGGAGTGGCGTCATTAATGATCCCAAAAATAGCAGATTCCTCCTTGACCACTATGGGCAATTAATGCCCACTATCCCTCTAGAAGATTCTCGTCCATGACTTTGTTTCCATTGCTCTTTTCTCTGACCGCATAAGCTATGAACTGGGCTAGCACTGAAACAACTTCCTCCTCAGAAATTGTCGGAGTAAGATTGAGTTGATACTCAAGAATGGCCACCATCTGCTCTTGCCGATCACAAGACTTTCTCCAAGTCTCAATAGACTCTTGTGTGCCTTGAATAATTGCTGAAAATGTAGAGATGTTTTCAAAGTCAAGTTGAAAAAAAATCCTCATCTCGAAGAAGAAAGGTTGTAGCCTTCCCTTCAATCCGTCCACCTCTACCTCCTCAGGAGTTAGCCTCTTGGCGAACAATGCATCCAATATGTTGAGGATGCCCTCGTGAATATTCCTCATCCCCCTTTTGATTTTAGAAGACTTCGCAGCTGCCATGTCGAAGAAGCCCCTGCCAGTGAATGCAGCCGAATGCCATCCAAGAAAATCATACCTGTCCCCAGCCTGGATCACCCCTTCATTGACCAAAGTTTACATGGGTACACACATCAGAGCAGCGAGGCGAGGAATGGTTTTGTCTTGGAATATGTGAGTGTCACCCCAAGTCTGCTCGACGTCTTCCAAGCGCGAGAGGATACCAGATTCACTCTGAAAAGAGGAGACAAGATAGGCCATGAATTTCTCTGCCTCAGTGCGAACACCTCCTACCCAATTATCTCCCTCTCGAATAGCCCTCTTCATTTCCTCAAGCCCACTAATTGATTCCTGTGGTAGCTCAGGCGGAAGCTCTACTGCTGGGTTCTCCTGGGCACATGCGCGTGCTAGATGTTGTACATATCCAACCAACGCTTTATGCTCCTTCTTCAATCTCTTATATTTTCCCTCCTTTCGTACCAATCTATCCTTCAACGCCTGGAATGAATTCTCGGCCTCCTCAATTACCTATGCTCCAGAAGGATGTCCTAATTCGATTGTAGTTACCGTGTAACTTTCTAGCATTACATCACTTAAGTCATGGTCCTCCCTAGGAACGACAACATGGAGAGTGCGCGAACTGGCCTCGTTAGTCTCCATCTTTGAATACTTTCTGGCTCTCTTCCTTTTAGGCGACTTACTTGTTCTATTTAAAAGTTCCTCCATTTCTATTGCTAGTCCAGCATTGTCCTCTTGATCTCTCCTTATTGCACGTGAGAGCCAATTACGTTGAGTGTCGTAAACAATAAGAGGTTGTTCCTCAGTTGCCTCCACTTCACGAACTTCCTCTCGAGCAGTATTTTGTTGGGGCTCATCTGTCTCCATTTGCTAGTCACCCTCCTCAAAACCCCGAATGTCAGGCTCTGTCTCACCCTCAAAGGCCGCCTCAAGCGCATGATCAAGGTGAATATCTATCTCCGTTTCATCCTCTTCTAGCTGATTGGCACCCTCAGGAGTGTTAGCGCTCTGACTGTCCAGTTCTCTTGGCAATGGCTGATTGACCTCTCCAACTTCCGGCTCCTCATTCACTCTAGCTCTCTGATCTGCAAACATTCAGACTTCATGCACACTAGAGGAATGGGCCAACAACTGAGTAGATGATGCATCCTCCGATCCCTGAGGTTCCGGCTAAATAGGTTCCTCTTGCTGTTGCGGCTCCGAAGCTTGGGCAACCTGCTTCCTTTTCTTTGCTGACACTGGTGGCCTTCTATCACCCATGAGGTTGTATGAGAGGGAAATTGACCTTCTCTTCAACCTGTGGACATGCCCTTCCACCCAACTCCTTGTGAAGGTCAAGATAGGCATAGAAAAAGTCTGTAATCTCTGGCTCAGCCCAACTTGGTGGTGGAATCGGTGTGTTCTTGATCGATTCATAGTCTGGGTGAGTAAGTTTGGTATCCTCATCAACCTGATTTGGGACCTAGACCACTTCGCACTCTTTGATTAATTTAAGAGGCAACCTAGAGAATATTCTTCTTCTAATCTCAGCTTCGTCTCCAGCATTTGCCCAAAAATCCTCCAAGTGAGCCCTGTGCCTGTACTCCTCACCCTGCACCGTTCCAATCTTCCCTCGAGGATCAAAATCCTGCCGACTGGTATGGAGAGTGAACTGATAGAACCACAGCTCATCTTCTGCCTCCTTGGCTGCCTGCAAAGAAGGGCACTCCTCAAGCGAGTTTCCCAAAACAATGGGGAAGTGCAAACCTCCCTTCTTCTTCCTTCTTATAGTTTTGTCATAGGCCACAAGTTGCCTAGACAGCTCAAGCATTATCATTCTATTCGTGGGGTACCTCGGTAGTCGGTAGACGTATGAGTTGTACCCGACAACCTTAAATAAGTAAACTTATTTAAACCCACAAAGAATATCTATACATGCATCTAAAAATTTTGCATATAAACCCTGGAATTTGCTCTGGAAGCCAAATTGCTGAGAATAGCAAGTTGCCCGTTTTGGCTCAAATTTTTCCAGTGATGAGTTCAACGTGTTCAGAATGTAGTGCAATTGTCAAAACGTGAAAATCTCGAGAAAACAAACTCCAAATTGACACTTACTAAAAATAGAAATGTTGCAAAATTCAGTGAAAATTCAGAGGGATCCTGTTTAAAGCATTTTGACAGCAGTGCTAAGCTCAGAAGTTGATTAGCCAACTCAATTTGACCTCAAAGCAATCTGAAGATTATAAACCCTAATTCACTAAAAAAACGTTTCAGACTTAGTCATAATTCAAATCCAGGTCAAATGGTAAGTACACTATTAGACGGAAGGAACAGATCGAGAGAGATAGACCAAAAAGCAAAGCCAAAAGACCCGAATGGAGAAAAATTTAGGGGGTCCCCATTTTGAATGGGGCGAGGTGTGAAAAGGTCACAACAGGTCCTTAGGTTAGGTTCTTGGTCCAAAATCTCAGAAACACCAAAACATGGGAAAATTTGAAAATCAAAACATTTGTAAAACATCTTGAAAATCGCAAAACAACCTCAACATTTCAAAATACCAAAAACATCCATCCCATTTCACTTTCACCTGCAAATAAACATCGACTCACAAGACCTGAACTATTTCCCAACTCTATTGGAATACTACTAGTGAACTGGTTATTAGACAAACTAAGGCTTTGGAGGTTTTGAAGTCTTGCAAACTCGGGTAAATTGGGTCCACTAAGAAGATTGAAAGACATCCAGCAAAGTAAGATTTCCAAGAAGAAAAAGTTGCTAAGGAATATGACTGGTATGCAGGTTTCCCTATAAAGATAACCATTGCAAATGCAATCTCCAATCTACTCAGGAGTACTACCAACCAAAGCATTCCATGAAGGATCTAACACCCCATAATGTTGTAAATACACAATCAGCCAAAGCTATTTTCTTGAATCCACCACAAATTTCACTTGGAATGGTGCCACCAAGCTTATTGTTTGAAAGGACAAGGTTATTCAACATTCCCAAAATAGAGCATTGAGTTGTTATCCGAACTACGCCATCTTTGAGCTTAAATGTAGACAAGACTAATCTTTGATCAGCCCCCAAGACACAAAAATACAAAAACATTTAAATAACCCGAAAATCTAAAAAAAATAGCCTCATAACATTTCAAAAACATCAAAAACATCCAAATATTTGAAAAAAATCCATTTGTCTCATTTTGCTTCACCCACAATAATTAATCATCCATAATAAATCAATCATCACCTTCAACCTTTGGCAAAACAATCGGAAACAAGTATAGCAAATTTAAAAGTGTAAACCCAAACGTCAAGGTCTCAAGTCTAGGTTAGTAGGTAAACAAGTTGGTCAATTCTTGGTATCAGTAGCCCATCATCCCATTAGTCTCAAATTCACCTGATAACATCATGTCCTAGGATGCATCCTTCCTATAATGTACATCAACATCTGGCATCACCATAGTTTAGTCTTGGCTAGCGGTATGAAGAACATTAGCTTGTTTGTTTACTTGATTTTGTCTTGTTGATTTATCTTATTGCGCTCATTCCAATGACCTCTCGATGATGTCTAAACAAAACGATTTAGAGAGAAAGGAATAGGGCAACGATCATTATCTTTTGTTTGTTGTGCTTGTTGGATATTCTTGTAATATAACCTTGGGCATGCGTGCTTTGTTTGGTTTCTAGGGAGGGTGTTTTAAGTGTCTTGTTGACCACATAGGAAAGTTTTCCTTTCTATGTTTTGGTCCAAAATGTTTGGAATATCTGAACTGCATTCTAAATAAGGTTTCGTATGTCAGGTGTGAACAAGAGTACTCCTATCTGATTGTCGAGTCAAAGTCCATCACACTAGGTGCAACGCTATCCTAATTCTTTATACCTTGATGCATCATATTTATGCATGTTATCAAACATAAGGTAAGTAAGCTCTTTTAAAATCCCAATTCCTAATAAGCAAAACATCATCCACTCTTATCGTCATCTCTAATAAAGTCTCGTCAAATCATGGACATGTTGGATCCTCTCTTTCACCATTTCATTTCTTCTTATTCTTCTATCTTTACTAACATTTCTATCCAAATTTGTGTGATATCTCAAAATATACATGAGGCTACCCATGGCCGATGACTGTCTATACATCATCAAAATTGTCTACGTCAAATATTTGATCTTTCTAAAGAATTATCTTTTGTCATCTTATCAATAGAACCACTCCCCTCGCATTTCATCGCAATCTCGATCAGAAAATTAACATTTTCGCTCGATCTCTCGAGAGGGCAGTGTACCAACGTACTTTCCGCTGGGACATCTAAAATAAAAAAATTTTAAAAATTGAATTTTGATCTCAATAAGGTTATTTTTTGAACCAATGCAGCATGTACATTGCTTCAAAGAGGGGCAAAATGTAGACATGCAAATTATCTTAATCAATATCATGCATCTAATTCCATTTCCTCTATTAATCAAATAAAGTAATTTATTAGATTAATTCACTAATCATGTTTAATTAAAATCCCGAAATCCTCTTATTAATTAAATAAATCAATTTGTTTAATTAATACCCAAAGTCCTTTTATTTGATTAAATAAATCAAATTCACAAAAACCCCCTCAAAGTTAATTAAATTTTAAATTAATTAACTTTAATTATCATTACCCATTCTCTAGCTTTTGACTCAACCTCAGTCAAACTCAACCCCAAACTAACCCACCCACTTGCACATGAAAATCATTTTTTCTAATTAACTAATTATCTCATTTTCCCTCTCAAAAACACATTATAGGGAATATTCTTTATTTGACTCCCTTTATTTGACTTTCTCATTCAAACAATTTCTCCCCCCCAAAAAAATTAAAGCACATGCATTTCATGTCTCTCAAACATTCATTCGGTGCCTCTTACAAACGCATACAAAGTTTGATCAATCCTTATCCAGTGGCATTGAGACAAATGTCTCAATTTCATTGGTCCTTTCTTAATCCCACATTTTTCTTATTCTTCAATTCTTCAAACCTCTAACTTATAAATAGAGGTCTTCTCTACTTGAAATCTATCCACAATTTTATGCATCTACACTATACACACATTCATCTTCATCACTTGCATCTTGCTCATTATTTTGAAAGCTTATTAAGGGTTGGGAAAGGGCTACTTTCCACATCAAAGTAGCACCAATCCACTATAGGATAGGCATACACCATGCTTTTTGTATGCTCTCAATTAGTTTATTTGATCTTTTGTTGTTTTGTTTGCATTATGAAACATGATTGGAGTATTTCATAGAGATGTTATGTTTGCTTTGCTTTAAATGACTAACCATGTTAATGTGTGTTAAAGTTTAAACAATTCGCAGATTTGAGCATCTACAGGCATTGTCTAATTTGGAACCTAGTGTACTCTATTGTTTCTTGCTTGTATGATGTTGTGCATGGCAGCCTAGCTGCAGTCATATCACTCTATTTCGTTTTGTTTAGTCGTTTGATTTCTCCCATATGTCATGGTACTTGTTCTAACTGCTTGTTCACTATTCTATTGTACAAGTATTTATGCCCTTTCAAAACCCGCTTTACCAATATCAAAAACAAATCAGCATGCAAACGACAATGAAGCCTGCAATATATCTTTGCAATCACTAGAACCATATTTACTACAATCTACAATTTGAACACTCCATTAAACAAGAATAAAGCCCAAAGAAAATATTTGCTCTTCTATAAATTACAAAATTTAAAGAATAATACATCAAATAGTTCCTTGGTCGTCAAAATTGTAACTCATCATCCGATAATACAAATACTTCATCGTTGGATCTGCATCTTCTATGGAATTGCAGAATCTCTGCCAAAGCTTAAACACAGCTTTCAATATTCTCTGACTGAAGCTTTATTTAAAAAATTTCCAATACTTGCCCACAGTAAACGTGCAGAAAACAAACATATGTCCCGGGGCATAGCTCACTTAAAATTTCAAGCAACTAATCTTTCTTTATATTCATCCTCTTCTATATTCAAGGCAGCTAGTAGCTTCGGCCATGATGCGGCAATGCCACCTGGCAAATCAAATTCAAGAAGTTTTCCTCTGCTTCGATAGAACTCTTCAACAGGTAGGCTCTACACAAGAACACAAATATTAAGTTCAAAAACATATAAGATCTGTGAGAAAAATAATAAAGCTTGAAACTATGAATTCTCGAGGAGCTGGGATAGATGGAGTAAATAATCGTTCAAATTAAAACAAAATATGCTTACTCAAATATGAAATGCAAGATACATACCTTATCATGATATACACGAAGCCTTTCTTTCACAACTTCTTCTGTATCATCTGACCTAGTTATCAGCTTGGATACACAACTTGGGGGTGGCAGAAGAGGATCCATGTATATGGCTGACCTGCCTTCTTCTTCTTGAACATTTATTGAAGCCACGTTAAAATTGCCCCCACATTGACTGCAAATTCTCCTTCCCAGACATTTCTGAAGCAAGACATCTTCTCTGAGCTTGAGGTTGATAACCAGATCGATATCTATTACTTGTTCTAGAATCTCCTACAGTCAAAGGAATGTGTATCCCCCGAGAAGTGAAATAAAAATGTCAGTTTCAAATAGAGTAACTCATAATATGCCAATACTCCACTCATTATAAGAAACAGCTGTATGTGGACTCCATAATATTTATCTCTGTAGAATAAGTTGGTACATTTGTGTTAGGCTATGCTAATAAACAGTAAAAACAAAATTGAACTTGTAAACTCCCCTCAAATTCTCCAAACTATCACCACAAAGAAATGGTAATTTCCTATATATTTATGTATAGTTCCTGAATCCGTAACTTAGTTATCAACTTATCACCGAATGACAGGCCAACTATGACCTTGTGATTTGATAATTAAAAATGGTTGATGTCACTTACATGAAACGAGAAGAAAGAGAGTATTTTTTGTAACCATAATTCCAGAAAACGAGAAAATTCTAGATGGAAATAATTCACAAAATGAAAAGTATCATAAATAAGTAGTGATCATAGCAAAATAAGGCATGAGAGAAGAACAAAACATTAAATTCAATCGATATATAGAAAGGGAGTGCACTGTCCTTTAGGAAAGGCGCTGTCAAGAACTGGTTCTGAGCATACTTTCTCCTTGCTCTACCAACCAAGCTACAATCTAAGAAGTCCTCAAAAGGTCTATTCATGAGAGACGACCACTCATGCCAGCAACCTCAAAAACCTAGCAGGCATTCAGGCAATGAATCGAAGCCAATCCTGCTACCATCTGTTTGCGATTAGTTTCTAGAGATAGAATAAAATCTTCCCTCAATCGCAAACCCGAGGTTTGTTGGTGCAGGTAATTCCCATACAGATGTGTTACATTTAAAATCTGGGTACATTGGTTTGAGTGTGGCGAATTGCAATACATGCTTAAAAAGAAAAATATTGAAAATTTAGAAAATATATATAAATTTTTAAGTTCAAACTTATCAATAACACAATTATACACAATGCATAAATTTATTCAAAATTCAAACTCAAAATTATGGGTATGGCTACGAAGTACCATGCATTGGTGCAGAATGGATATATGCACCCAGAGGATTACATGCACCTGTGGCATAATCACGCATTCATGTACAGTGTTGAGGAATTCATTGATATGGACTTGAGACTTCTGGTTCATAGCTATACCCCATTCCTTTCTTTTGGATGTTATTTCATAGACCTTGACAATGAGAAGTGACAGACTGATTGAAGGACTGGTTTGAGAGAAAGCTTGATCTTTTCCTCCATGATTCATGGACTCCAATCATCTCCAAATTCTCCTCTGATTTGGGCTGAACTCAACAAATTTTCAACTACATTTGGAAGATAAAGGTACTTTTATCTTTCTTGGCAATCGCTTAGTCTCACATCAATGGGGAAAGATCTCTAGATGAAATTTTAACTAGCTGTGCCTGGATTTATTATTGAAATGAAGTTGAGTCTCAATCTATTGGAATAGACAGTACATTCAATAAGATGTAATGGCCTGGTCTAATTTCCAAACCCAAAATTTTGCAGCTTCCATGTGCTTTGGTACAAAGGTATTTCATCAAATGATTTGTATGCAATTCACACAGAGGAATTTCTTACTGTCAACTGTTATACAATTTGTCTGTTTGATTTGGGAATATATTTTGCATTCCAAAGCATTCAACCATTCATAAACACTTGCGGAATTATAACGAACAATTGGCATATATCCACTGTGATTACAATAAATTAATGAAAGAGTTAAAAGCTTGCTGGTCAATACAGATATACAAAGATATATAATTTCTGACCTCTTAGCAGATCTTTTACACCAAACAACAGGTTGCTTATGAGTTGCCCAAACTCAAGAATGCAGAAACTCCCTCCAAAGTCCACGCCACTACCTCCAATCTGCCAGTAACACTCCAAAAGGCTGCACCACCAGCTCACAAGGAACCCATGATTCACACAAAGATTGCAGCAGCTCCAAAAATCCTTACACCACCCCTGAGGAAGGTTTGCAGCCAGCAAGGGAACTCCTAAATCCAATGACTCCCTTAACAATGCAGCGCCTGAGTGTTGGTATGTCAAATGGCCAACTGTGAGCCCATCCAAATGCCAAACATCGTAGACCAATCCTCACGCCAAAAAGGGACAATGGTCAACCAGCAAGAAGAGTGATAGTTCGCTCAAATACTGATCCAAATAATCACACCCAGCAAGGTAATTCAAGTGCACAGCAATGATGGAGTTTAACAAACAGCCAGTAAATAAGTTTTATTCATGGTGTCCTAAATCATTTCCCTACTTTCACTTTGACATATCTCTGAAATGTGTTGGCGTAACAACTAACACCTCTGGAGTGCAAGTTGGTACGGACAGCTATGCACACTACGCAATGAGTGCTCTTCAAATTAGGAGGGGAAGCTCCCTCGTTGTGCTTGACAAAAATGCTTGAAAAGGGAAAAGTAAACTAAACTATATCTTGTCTTTTTGTCTCAGCTGTAAGAGGCACAAGGTTTAAGAAAAACTTCATACGTTGCAGCTAAGTATTTTCTGGTTTCGCAAGACTTAACTACAACACTCAAAACTAAGTAATTTAACTATCCAATCCCCTCAAGAATTCTGAGCATGAGGAAACGGAGCGGGAATGATTATTTGACGATAAGCCTGGTACGAACTCACAACGTGAAGGCAAGGTGGCACAACTATCTGCTTGTCTGAATGGGCTTATTGGAAACAACAACACACAATAAACCGAGTACAAATTTTCAACTTGAAGGCAAGGTGGAACAACTATCAGCTCAATCTGAATAGGTTTATTATTCACACACATCATACGATAACCAAGTACAAATTCTCAACTTGAAGGCAAGGTGGCACATCTATCAACTCAATCTGAATGAGTTTATTGAACACATAACATTAAGGATAGCCAACTAGGACAATAAATTGCATAGGCGAGACATGCATACAATCTACAATCAAACTAGCCACTATATCTAACTAAAGCAAGAATTCACCATCATAATTGCATGAAACCCAAGTGGCATAACAATTCATCATAATAGTAAATACTCATGAACAGATACAAAACGAGCAATATTACAGGCAAGGTAGGCACAACATATATTTCTCTCTCGTGCAAAAGTTCTTGAACAGATACAATAATAGAGATACTACAGGCAAGGTGGGCACAACATGTATGCTATCACACAAAAGTTATGTACAAATGAGCTGAAAGCTCTTATTTATAGACATCAAAAGGTGTAGGGAACCCTAAAATCACCTTGAGTCAACTACAGTCTTGTAATGCATGCAAGATTATTGCTAAACCCTAATAAAGCAAACTATATAGTTAACTGGAAAGCTACCATCAGTTAATCGGTACAATTAATCTAAAAATGGACAATGTGCAAGCATGCATGTCCTTATTGAAAGCAAGTTAACTAGAACACTACCATCAGTTAACGAAAACCCTAAAAGAAACTCCAACTGTTACAAGATATCTCTGAGGATAAAGATAGACATGTGTGGACCCCGCAAAGAGAACTGAAGATGAAGATCAAGTTCTAATTGCATGCTCCGGATTATGTCCTCGCAAACGACTGCAGGTTCTAACTGACTGATCACTGGCTGATATCTCAAATAACCAACCTCTCCATGAGGTTGTTGACTGCGTCACCATTTGGAGGTCGTCACATGCCTTAACTGACAATTCACTGCTTGTCAACAACTTGAGCAATCTTGGAAATCCTTGCTCATTCAAACTAGCACTTCACTGATTGGTTACTCTGGCAGCTCCGTAACTAAAGTGATGGCCATTGTTTCTTCTGCAGCTTGACGCTTTTCACGCTTTTCTCTATGGTAGAGTATTGCATGACGAAACTGAGAAGTTTGACTGTGCACACTCTCGTTTTGAGAAATGCAAATGAACTTGCTGCATATGCAAAATTCCAATGGTATCAACCCTCTAAACCAGCCTTGGAAGATAATCAGCTATACGAGGCATGAAACCATGTGGACTTGAGTGACTACGCCTGTCAACCCTCTGAATGCACTTGATACAAATCGGTCTCAGCTTTTCTGATGAAATCATGAATTAAGACCGATTTGGTCTTGAATTCAATCTGTGTGAACTGCACTTTGAAAAACTTGCTTGTTGATTGTGAACACGGCTATATTTTGACAACTTTTTTGGAAAACTAAAAATAGCCTATTGAAGAGTTATTTTCGGCGAAAAATCTGAGATATGGGTTTTGTCCAGAAAAAGATTCCAAGACAACCCAGAATGTCAGATTTGCGATAATTTGACTTCTACTCGACCATGCAAGGAATTTTCAGTTGAGAAAACTAGAGCTTCGAGAACTGATGCTCTGGAGTAAATTTTCCTGAAAAATTATGGCGCATGGGTTTTCTTGAGGAAGCTATTCTGAATCAACCCAAATGATTTGTTTTGTCAAAAACTGCCAGTTCTTCAAACATGCGAGAGTTTAAGACAAGAAAATGGAAGAATTTGAGAAGAAGAAAGACGTTTTTTGATGTCATCTTCTGCCAAAATCGCCACTCTGCCTTGAAATCTGCTGATAAATTTGACTTGTACCTGCAAAGAAAGTGTTTTGATGTCTTTGCCAATGATTGCTGATGGGAAATTTGCCCAACTCTAATGGAAATTCGCCTTTGCTCTGAAGAATTATGAATTTGCTCAAGCTGTGTGAATTAAATATGACACCATGCTTGAATTAATAGAGCAAAGTCGCACCATAAAAGCATGACTATAAGAATAGAAACCAGACTTTAAATAGAAAGCTTCTGATTGGACCCCTCCAGTTCGAACTGAGACTGAGTTGAAGTCTGGAATAAAATAATAATAAAAATTTTCATCATGCAATTTGAAAATCCAGCACAAAAAGGTGCCAATTTAAGAAAATCGCCATTTAACGCTCAAATATGCAAAAATAAATATTTAATATTATTTTAATCAGTTGACAAACTGCGTTGAGCTCTTGGATGGATTCGGCAAACTTCACCGATTTCAAAAAGTCCTCATTTTTCCTCATAGGCATCCATTTGCCGAAGATATTATGTTTTTTATTAACTTATAACTGACAATCTTCAACACTAATTTCCGGGTGACCAGATGATGCTGAAACTGAGCAAGAATATTCATTGCGAAGCCTGCAGAGCAAGGAAGAAATGTCTGCTGGGAGTTATCACTGCAAAATCCATCATTTAACACCTCAAAAAATTAGGTGCCCTTGATTAAATTGATTTTCAGACATCAGACTTAGCCGTTTCTCCATACTACCATCTGACGCTTCAAATGATTGCTAATGATGAACGGTGAACCCTGTTGACTGGAGGATAGGCTCACTGCGTGACTAGGAGTATTCCGCATCCAACGAATATATGCAAGGCACCTGAAAGTTGTATTAAGGACCCCAAAAGTAAGGGCGCCCCTGGCCTGAAAAGGCTCAAACATCATTTTAACAAAAATACAACTCTCAACCAGATGCCCTACTTTGACCTCTGATATCGGGCGCTAGAGTGGTCTGATTCATGCACCATCTATCTCATCGCGTAGCTAGAACAACTTACAAGAGATGTCCTTGGAGGTGACGAAGCGAGAAAACTGCTTCTAAGACCTCAAAGATACAATAACCTTTTTTATTTAAAATATACGCTCTAGACTTTTGTAGTATTTTGCAAAGACCTCGCACATATAATCGTTTGCCAAATCTTGGAGGCTGATGGCTGGGCTCGTTGGATAGCTAGAGTAATTGCACACAAGTCTCGTGAAGACTACGAAAGCAAATAACACCATCTGACAGGCCTAAAGGCTGAGCGCCCCTGGCCTATAGAGGCTATAGTGAATATTTCATGTTTCTCCACCCTCCGATTTATGTGCCTGGTAGAATCTCTGCCACGATCTTTCAGAATATCGGATTGATAGGCTGATTGGTGCATTGCGAAACCGGACTAGAGTAGCACAGATGTTAGGAAAACCGCATCTGCAATCTCAATCATCTCAGGGGTCATTTTGAAGGGCGCCCCTGAGCTACAGGGGCGCAATTTCACTATTTGGGAAAGTTTGTGATATGAAATCTCCTTGTAACCTCATCTTCTGATCTTGATTGCCGGAGCTCTAGGTCTCGCATGTCTGCATTCGGTAGCTCGTCGGATAGCCAAACTAGTCGTGAAGAAATCAAATGCATCAACAATCAAGAATAACAGACTTTGAACCTCCATTAAAGAGGGCGCCCCTGAGCTACAGAGGCGCCAAAGCTTGAAGAGTGATAAGCTTTTACAATCTGCAACCTCTGGAATCCACAACTTCTGACGTCAATCACCAGAGCTACAGACCTCGAATAACCTCGCAGGATAACTCATCGGATAACTGGGGTAATTCTGAAGAGTTTGACTGTGTTTACGAGCATATGCCACAAAATATGGGCCTTCAAAGAGAAGGGCGCCCCTGGGCTATAGGGGCGCAATTTTGCTTTTGCCTGAGAAATCTTCATAAATTAACCATTGAAATCTTCGTCTTGGTCACTAAAATGACCATGCAAAGGTATAATTGTCGTGGTGAAATGCTCTTCCATCGTGAAATACCTCGTTTTGAGTCCCCGATTCAGGTTCTGATCAACAGATACTGCTTTTGACTGACACAAGACTGACCAAACTCCATGCTTGATATTGCCCAAAAACTGTATTTGACATCATTTTAGCAAGGTTTAGACTCTTTTAAGCAAAATGCCTTGATGAAGCAAAAAATTTGGTTTGGGTACAACAAAATGATAAACCTTTATCCAAAAATCAGAGAAAAAAATAATTTTCCGTTTGCCTACAAACTTCCAGAAAAATTATCAAAACTTCAATTGCTAAACACCTGTGTGAAACCTATGTGATTCCACCTGCAAATAATATTTCTATGCAAACTAAAACCCTGAATGGATCTCACAGTATCAGCTAGTGAGGATCTTTCTGTTGACGTTTGTCATTGATGTCAAAGGTAGATGGAGTTTGTGATTGAAGTGTGTCATTGGTAATGCAAAGGTACTTCAAGGTGTTGCAGTTTATGTTGCTCTTGTCAAAGAGTTCGTGATGTCCACATTTGGAGTTGATGTTGATGCTTGCTCGCATGGTAATGGTGCAAAATGTTATTCAAAGCCTTCATTTGATATGCACTTTGGTGGCAACCTAAGATCTAGGGTTTGGATTTAAACTTGTCAACGGTTATTCCTTGGAGTATGCATTTTGACACTCATTTGAATGTCATCGAGGTTTTCAGTTATGAGCAGTCTTGTTAACTGTTTTCAATGAATGATGGAATATAGGTGATTTCGAAGATTGTGAGTTGGTTCCAGCATTGATAAGTGTATGGATCATATATATATATACAGAAAGAAATGGTTTTATTTCAGAGTATATACAGAAAACTCTGAAACAAAACCATTTCACATAAACCATTTCTTTCTATATATATATGAAAAACATATATATATATATATATATATATATATATATATATATATATATATATATATATATATATATATATATCTGTTTTTCAAATCTCCTTCTTTCTGTATATATTCTGAAACAAAACCATTTCACATAAACCATTTCTTTCTGTATATATATGTGACTGTTTTCATTCCTTTTGTACTCTGAGCACGGTCCATATTGTTTTGCACAGGATCATAGTCTATAACCAGTGTTGTACCCCAAAATTAAAATTTTTGTTACACTTAGACATTTTGAAAGAAATGAGTAAAAGTCTTGTTAAAGCAGTCGAAAAGGTCAAAATTTGGGTGTCATTGTCTTGCATGAGGGTTAAGCATAAAATTGTGTCAAAATCTAGCAGCTCTTTGGAGTGCACTAAGAACAATTTAATCTACAAAACCAGGATCTTAGTTTTCATCCTAAATTTTAGGAAGCACTTTATTTTAGAAATTTTCTAAAATTAGTAGCGTTTTACAGGTTTCTTTGGAAATGATTACTAGCAAAACTTTCTAAAATGAAAGTTGGTCCAATGAGAGGTCAAAGCGATTTTGATTGGTTCAAAATCACGTCCACATCCAATTTGGTTGATCGAGAATCTCAAAATAATCAGTTTTGCCCTACTGGGTCTATTCTGCTTTTTCAGAAGCATATCTGGAGCTCTGAGGTCATCAATGGAGGTCAGTCGGCTGTCAGGGGTTAGATTCAGCATTCAGAACATTCAACAAGAGGTGAAATGATGAACATGCGTAAAGAATGAGGAAGAAAATGAAAGATGATGAAAATTTTCTAACACTGCCAGACATAGGCGCCCCAAGTGAAGAAAGGTGCCTATCTTTTTAGGGCATCAAATGTCAAAATTAGGGTTTGTGCCTCCAATCAAAGTTGCTCAGTTCTCTGCCAGCTCCACGATGGATCCATCGGTGCAGTCAACGGATCATCCAGTCATCCAGAATTCGACGCTAAACACGAGGTATTCAAACTGAAGCTAGAGTGGAAAGAAGTGAAATTTATCAAAATGGCTAAGTCTGGGTGAAGTGGGCGCCCCAAGTGAAGAAGGGCGCCCAAGTTTTCGGGGGCTCTAACAGATGAATTCAGAGAAGTATGTCTAACGTGATTTCTTCGCAGTTGATCCAGCTCTCCAACAAGATATCTAGCGCGTCAATCGAAGGCCGCAGTCGCAAAACGCAAGAAGCTAAACAGGGGGTTTGGCAAAGGCTAAATTTCAAAGTCCATAAGCAAACACAAAAAAGGTTTAAAAATAATCTATAAGCAAACACAAAAAAGGTTTAAAAATAATCTTACTCTAGTGAACATGGGCGCCCAAACTTTTGGAGGCCTTAAATTCATTATTTGACGAAGTTCATCCCAGAGGACCCCACCTCATATCTCGTCAGCTTCGCGATGAGCATAACAGGCAGTCGATCCGATGCCCGGAGCTCTAGATTCAAAGAGATCATCTGCAAAAGAGAAGCTAATAAAGAAATTTGAAAGTCATGAAAATGGCTACTCTGAACAAAATGGGCGCCCTTGGAAGGAAAAGGCACCTATGATTTCGGAAGTCGAAATGAAGGATTTTGCCAGAGGTGCCTCCAGAACTTCTTTCTCCGAATCAGTCAAGCTCCGTCGTGAAACCTTCAACTCGCCTGTCGGATCAATCTACCAACGGGAAATCAGAGGCGAAGTAGCATGTCAAAATGGTGAAAAGTTGAAAATATCAAAAAATAAACTAACACTGGAGGAAGTGGGCGCCCCAAGTGAAAAAGGGCGCCCAAATTTTCATGCCTCAGAGAAATTTTTGAGATTTTCAAAAAGGTTCAAAATTACCAAGTGAAGGATGGCGTCCAAGTTCAATGAAGCTGAGTTTTAGGGTTTTGGAAATAAAAGCAAAGAAAGCAAAACCTAATCCAAAGCCCTAAAGTCTATCTAACATCATTCTTTCATGTATTTTTCATTATTTTTGCAGGTAGCATCCAGAGGAGAAAGTTGAAGCAGCAAGTTTGAAGAATTTTTGTGATTCAAGAGTCCATCTTTGCTGGTTTTGCATCAGATTTTTCAGATCAGCAAGCATAAACCCTTGCTTTTTCAAGCTTTTTCATCTAGAAGATCGAATTTTTCAAGCAAAAGGCCAAGGCATTCCATTTTTCAATCATCTGGGTCTTTTTGCCTTAATCTTTTGAAGAATTTTTCAAAAACTTTATCAAGTTGCAGCAAGTGCTTTTATCTTGCATGTTAGTGAAAACCTCAGTACATTCAAATTTCAACCATCTGGGTCCTTTCCAATTAGTCTTCTGAAGAAAACCCATATCACAGTTTTTTTCAAGAGAATTTTAAAACTTAGGGTTGGCTGCTTTTTCGATCAACCATCAGGGTCTTGCAAATCTAATCAACTAGGTCCATTTCTAATCTTGTTCTGAACAAAACCCACGTGCCAGCTTTTTTAAGGAAAAATTGAAGAAATTAAGGTTTGCTGCTTTTTTAGGCAAAATTCAAAATTTTCAAAAACGGACGATCTGGGTTGTCTTGCATCGGAATTCTGAACAAAACCCATATCTCAGAAAAATTTCTCAAAAATTTGTCCGTTGGAGCCCAAAAATCAGCATTCTAAAAAAAGAAATTGCTCAAGACTTGTCTGAACCTAGGCGAGTTTACAATCATTCTTCGAGTTTTCCGAAATGGAGTATACTCCCAATGTTTTCAAGATTGAATTAGCTCTCTATCACAATTACATCAAAACAGCTGAGACAGACTTGCATCATATCAAGTCGGTGTTCGATCTACATGCCTTGGAAAGAGCAAACAACACTTCAATCAAGAACCTGGGACATTCTGGACTCCTCGCAGCAACGTCAATTCCTATATCAGTTCAGAGCCTTGAGTTTGTAATCGCTTGCATTAAGCATTACAACCCGGCTACTAGGGAGATCCAGTCAGCTGATGGCAGATTGATTTGTAGTCTATAGCCTGATATGATCGAGAAGTGTTTTTCCATTCCCCCATGGCCTGAAAGCGTTACTCTCTCAAAGGGTGAATGTGAAAGGATATGGAATATGCATAAAGATAAATATAGTAAGAAGATTGCGCAGAGGTGGATGAAAGAAAAGCATAAGACTCTGCCAAAGAACGTCGGGCTTGAGGAAGTGCAAGATCAATTTCAGAGTGTTGTTCACAGTTGTAGTCCAGTTGGCGGAAGGATAGGTCATATTTTGATGATGTAGCAAAGTTTGAAAGCGGCCAATGAGGTCGAAGATTTCCTGAGATCTATTGCAGATGCTGAAGATATTCTAGAAAAGCGGTGTTTTGCTATTGATGGCATAGATGCACCGAACCGGGACATAGTTTCTAATTTCCTAGCGGATGTGATCGAGCTTTAAAGCAACTTTCTTCTAGAAGCTTTCTTTCCCGCTTTCTTTCTATTCTTGGAATGATCCTTATCCATTCTTTGAGAAGAGAAAGAAAATAAGATGTAATAGTTGGCGTTTCCCGCTTTTTCTGCTTTCTAGGGTTTTAGATGTTATCTTCTTTCTAGATTTAGTAATAAAGCTTGCTTGCTAAGCAAGCCCTAGATTGTGAAAGCAAGGAGATTTTAGGGTTCCCTACTCCTCTGCTTCTCTATAAATAAGAGCCTTTGCTCATTTAGTTTCTTTAACCGTGCTAGTGAGAACAAAACGCTGAGCCTATTGTGCCTTCTATTTGTTACTCAAGTATTGTTCAATTGTGTTGTGATAGCAAATTGTTGAGCCTCTTTAGCCAACAAGGAGTTAATGTGATTGCTGTTTCTATTGTGTAAGAGCAAGATTGCAAGCCTCTTTAGCTGCAATTTCTTGTTCCAGGCATGTTAGAAGTGAGCTTTGTTCCAGAGATTTGAGTAATAAAATCATGAGCCTCTTTGCCTTGGTCCAAAATCTCAGATTTCCGTTTATCTATGTTCTACTTTTATGATCTTTATTTCAACTTACAGTGAAGTGTGTAGGTGTTCGTTGAGAGAGAGATTATTGAAGTATTTCTGTCAAAAAATCTACCTTGTTAATTTCTAGCTTCTCTTGCTCTGCTATTACTTGAGAAGCCATAAACGTCTTTAGTTTAAGTTAGTCGTAGTTGAAGTTTTAAAACAGAAAATCTCAGCTGCGGCGTTTGTGTTTAATAAACCTTGTGCTCTAAGCTGATCAAAAAGATAGGCAACTTAGTTTAGTTTACTTTCTTTCAAACACCATCAGCAAGAGGGAGCTTCCCCTCCTAATTTGAAGAGCAGTTTATCTGTGCATAGCTGTCCGTTTCAAATACGCTCAGAGGCGAATTTAAACGCCAACACGAGTATAGTGTTTAAAGGATGAAGACTTGTTTTGGTTATCTGTATTTGCTTTGCACTGAAAAGTGTGCTATAGCAGATTGACCTGAGTTTAGTACAGAGAGAATGAATTGGTTTACAATGCTCTGAATATGCAGATATTTATGTCTCGAGTCATTGTCATAACAGGGTAATGATGTTGTAAAAGTCTTTGGTTGTCATTCATGATTTCATTCAGGACGGTATGATGAATTTGTATGACAATGTCTAAGTGTGTAAAGGACAGTATGGTGAACTTGTTTATCAGTGCTATGTGAATTTGTCTAAAGGCAGAGATATAAAAGTGATATCATGAAAAGTAAAGTTTTCTGAGTAAAGGCAGTTTTTAGAACTGAAGATTTTGATTGATGAATTAGTGTTGTGATATGCATGAATAAGGGAGTTAGAGTTTTGTCAGTGCAGAGATAGAGCAGTGGATTATCTTGCAACAGACTAACCCTCTGATCTTGTTTATTTACCAAGCCAAGTAAAAATATATATAATATTTTGCTGTAGTTTTCTCTCACAAGCGTTTCCACGTAAATCGGTGTTCTCATTGTGTTCTTAATTACTAAATCTTACTTGAATGTTTTCATTGTGATTGGTTAAGTTTTGAAAAGTAAAAGATTGTTAGATATTGATTCACCTCCACCCCCTCTCAATATCATCGTGTGCTCATCACTTGTACCCATCAATATTTGCCAAAAGTATCCTTCTACCACCATGGGGCAAATCGGATGCATTGGAAAGAAGAGAAAAATGAAATGCTTGGATAAAATGTTTTAGTGGTAAAGAAAATTTGAATTCTCCACCTGAAGGTAGACTTCCTTAGTGATCAAAAAATTTATAAACTTTCAACATTTAACCATTGCAATCTCCTCAAGTTACTGTAGTCAGTCGTAGTCATAGTCATTTGTAGTTGGCCGAGAGTGTACTTGGTTGGCTGTGAGTCATAAGTAAATAAGACTTTAGTTAATGTTAATATTTCATATACTTGTTATGTTACGTACTTGTCATGTTTGTTAGTTGTCTCGGGAATTAAGTTCCTAATGAAACAATTAGTTGTAATGAAGGGACGCGGTCGATCTCTCAACCACCGCTAGCATACTATATATACTCGAGTCATGTAGTCAAGAAACATTATTATGGGTGTGATTATGCTGATTATGTTCATGAATGTTATGATTTTGGAGACTATTTTGTTATGTACTTGTGCTACACTGTAATAGTACGGATGGTTGTACTTGCATATATTCTATCAATAAAGACAATATGATTATTTTGTGCATTGTGTTCTCATACATGTGTTATGATTTGTAAGTTTGTAGAAACCTGTTGTTCTAACTGATCTCTGAAACTGTCTATGTTTTTGCTTGTTTTGACGTTTTTGGTTTTTTTGGTGTTTTTGTGCATAAAGGTAAAATGGGATTTTGAAAGAAAAATGATATAAAATCTCTAACCAATACAATAAACCCAGTTCTAACATTAAAAGACTCAGAAAACCATAGCTACTGATTGTATTATCATTCCACAGCTATTACAATGAAAGATGTCTGACATGCAGGCAAAGTTAAGACAAAATATTAATCAAAAACCTGATTTGCAGCAACTGAAACATCATTGATATGGTACGGCTGTAATAGAAAACACTTTCTCCCTCCGCCAAATGATCTAGAATGATGCCAGATGTAAATATGCCCCTGTTGGTGAAGACAGAGTGCTCAAAGGTGAAGCACTTTTCCCAAGGTGAAAAGTACGGCCTGGTACAAGGCAGTACGGCCCAGCAACAGCCTGGTATGGCTCAACAACAGCAAATACAAATCTGTACGGATCTTGAGAATAATATTTGGGACTTGGAAAATGGACGCCAATACTGTAAACCCCTTCCCGGATGATTTCCAAACCAACAACCTGGAAGATGAATCGACTGTGAAGCTCTGTGATAACCTCTGGATGAAGGTATCTCTCTGACTGGCAATAAATCAGCTGATATTTCACAGCCTCTGAACTGCACACACTGAAGATTGCACGTTCTCCAATGCAAGTTGAAAACTGGAACCCTTGGCTCTGTTCTCAGAAGGACTTGTCAAAAATTCGATTTCAAGCATAATCAGCTCTTTCCAATGCAAATTCTTTATATTTCTCAAGAAGTCGACTTCTCTCCAAAAAAGCAATCATTTAAATAAAATTGGATTTTCACTCTTAATTATTCCAAAGTTGGACGCCTCTTTTTAATTAAAAGATTAATTAAAAATAGTCCCCTTCTCAATGATGGTCGACCCCTTTAAAAATTCATTAAGTTATAATATTAAATAATATTATAACTTTATATATAAGCTCCAGATAATTAATATAAATTTAACAATTAAAATATTAATCTCTCCTTCAAAATATGATTTCACGAACCATCTGAAGCTGGTGAATAAGTGAGTGATTCTGCACATGACCAAACCATACTACTAAAAATAGCAAGGGTGCTCGAATGCCAAATACTGCTAAAAATAGCAAGTCAGGGCAAAGACGTCAGAATGAGCCCGAACGAAAGCCAACTAGAAAATCTGACAACCAAAGCCAAGCCAAGCCCCATCAAGACCCTCTATCCATCCTATCAGCCTACGAGGGTCGCATAATAGGCTAATCATAAGCTCTGAGAGATGTCAACTGGAAGGGGACATGACAAAGTTATTCTCGTTTACTCTCATAGTACATTGGAATATATCCCAGTGAGTAAACATTTGGTGCCATTGCCTAAGCGAACCTAGGGAAATCACCCGACTATAGAATGGTGTCGTGATGGGTCGACCGACGGAGGAACCCATACAAACAAACGTGGAACGAGAAGACAATTTGACATAGGACCTTGTCAACCTATGGGATATATCATTGAGGGATCATGCACGGAGGGAGGCTCTCACGTGAGAGATCCCTCAGTCGATCATTTAGTAGGAAGAGGAATGTGACACAAGCCGAAGGCATACACTTGGCAACTAATGCTCGTACAATTGGCAATTAATGCTCGTATGTCTCAATAAAGACAAAAACCAAGTACCAAGCGAGCAAGAAACTCCCAAGGAATGAGTACAAAGACCATTAAGACTCAAAAAGCAAGAGAACCGACGGAGGAGATTAAAACAAATTGCTGAAGGAATAAACAAAAACCTGAATGAAATAAACCAAGATATCACCAAAGACAAAGAAATTTTCAAGACACCATCCATGACAAGCAGAGAAAGATACAGAATTAATGAAAATGAAAATGAACTAACTGAAGAGCTTGAGAATAGTATTCAACACATTCGGGAGTTGTCCATACGGATGACGACGAAGGGTAGAGAAGGTTCAAGCCAAACTCAAAGAGGAAGTACGGAATGAACCCAGGAGAAGGTGTAGGGGACTTGAGAGGGTATGTGGGGGGAAGACCCGTATGTCGAGAGAGTGCAAGAGAGTCACCAAAACGATGTGGGAGAACCAGTCCAATTAGGTCCTACACACAAGGAGGGCATTAGGGAAGAGATATGGTGACTCCGCCAGCCGAGAGGCAGAAGTTGCCAAAGTTCACAGGGAATGGTTCAGAGGATCTAGTATGGCACTGCAAGATGTGCGAGACTATTTGGATAGCCAATGAGCAAGATAATGTGGACTCTGGCTGATAGCGTTCCCAATCCAAGCAACCCTGAGGGGCGTAGCCATTGATTGGTACAATGAATAGATGCAATCCACCGAACATCATGGCGAACACTATGTTTGCCTACGAAATGTAATTCAAGTACTACATACTACTGGCAAACTAGTCATGTACAGAACATAGTACAGAACAGTAAACTAGAAAGATATCATGTTCGAACACCAGAAGCTTTATTCATTATCAGAATATCACCATGTACAATCATAGAGTATCAACAACAGTGCTTATCAATACAACTATCTGCACACAACTATCTCTCGACTACATCAACTGACTACATATAACGTTCGGCGGTAGTTAGATAACCAACTAACACGACGTTTCATAACAACACTATCATTAGTCGGGACTTGATTACCCGAAAGTACATGACATGTATTATTCTTACTTAACTATAGTTTTATTAGCAATTGGCTGACTACGACCGACTACAACACAGTAAAATATACTACTTACATCATCCCCCCCTAAAAAGAAGTCGTCTTCCAGAGGGCATAACAACCCAAGGGAATGAATGACATAACAGAATTAATGAGGGGGGAGTGAGGACGTCCCTGGATGTACAGAGGATGCTGGTGTAGTTGAGGAATGCTCTGCCCGTAGTCGCCTCACTTCATCTGTGCGTGTGCGAAGCTGGCGATTAGCAAGTATCTCCCTCTCCCTGGCGGCTTTCACCATACGAGCTGCCTCCATCAACTGGTCCTTAGTTTTGGCTACTTCTGCACTCTTTGCTACCAATTGATCCTCCAAGTCTTTCACTATGCACTCCCATGCCCCTTCTTTCTGCCGTGCCTCCTCCTCCAAGGTGAGCACCCAAGTCTCCAAGGCCTCCAACTGGGCTCCCCTATCCTGGGCTAGTCGGGTTTGCTCGGTCAAGTCTGTCTGAATAGTTGTCATCTGAATGGCTGACTCCTTAACCTTCTGTAAAAGTCTATATGCTTCCACTCTTTGTGAGACTGCAACCTCAGTGGAGAACACTTGATGTTTCATGAGATAAAAAACATCGCGGAATGCAAGCTCAATGTGGTATAGACTCTCCACCACCCTAGCATCTCGGCCAGCCAGCCGTGGTGGCCTACCCCGACATGCCCTCCTCATCGTGGTAGTCTCGCCCGCGGGCCATTCCGCACCAAATACCTGGTTAAACTCTGCTTCACACCCCATCTGTACAAACCCTCAAATGCATTGGACCTCCTGGCCCACGAGTGGAGATCAGCCAATCTTAAGTTCCCGAGAAACCTGGCCTACTCTGATCATCAATCTGCCCATGTGCTCTAGCTCCTCCACATAACGCTGCATTGTACCGACTGGATCCAATGGGTCTGGCTAAGACATTTCCACTACAAGTCCATCACTGGAGTCGCCCTCCTCCTTTTCGTCCTCACGGGGCTCTTCATTCTCTTGAGCTGCTTCCCTAGATGTTTGCTCAGGCTCAAGCACTGTTGTTCCTGGCGCCATGTCTGCCCTATCCTCAGGTTGGGTAAGTGCCTCCTCGACGAGTCTGGCTATCTCGCTCTGCTGGGTGTGGACAGTGTGGACCGTGGGGCCTACCTCGCCTACTAATCCTTGAGGACTCCCCATCGGCTGCTCTGGTTGCTCGGCCACCTCCAGTGTGAGGCCCACGGATCCCAACCAACTGTCAATTTGAGCTACCCTTGGTGCTCTTAGTGGTGTGACAGGGGGAGCTTCCCTATCCGTCGTGATTGTCCCCCATTTCCCTGTCACCGGTGGCTTCCCTGTGACTCCAACTCCTGAACCTGGTAGCTCCTCACCCACTGGTAATATCTCAACAGAAGCTGTGGAAGCTGTCGATGCAGTGGCCGTTGATGCAGTGGACTCCCAACATGATGGCATCGTGGCAAGTGGCACCCATCCTAGCAATGTGCCCAGTGATGAGGCTGCCACTCTCAATGTTCTCCCTACTCCGACTGGCGATACTGGAAGAGTGAAAGTCATTGTATGTGCACTCTCTTTCACTGGTGGTGCTGGAAGAGTGAACTCGGCTAGCTGCAATATTGGTACTTCCACTTCCACTGCTCTCTGACCACCAAAAGCTATGGACACCTCCTCATCCCCTGGTGAACTAGACATCGATGTTGAGGAAGACAGATCAATAGGTTCCCCTTCCGATGCATCACCCTGCTCCGATGCCTCTTCAGCTGATGTTTCCTCTTTCACCGATGCCTCTTTCCGCTTCCTTTTCTTCCTTCCAGTAGTGCCTTCACCGACTTGCTTAAGTTCCAACTCTGTCCAGTAGAACACCATTGGCAGTCCTGGGTCCAAATGTGTGAGAGGCTGCAATCGGCCCCATCTGCCTTCCGGTACGTGTGTATGCACAGCATCGAGGAAGAGAGCAATGGCATGCTGTGTCATATAAAAATCCTTGTGCAGCTGGGCTAAGAACTCTCGGATCCATTCAGTAAGTAGCCATGCCCAGTTGTATACTCGGCCGACGCTCAACCCTACCATGTAATCTACCATCCAAATGGCGATGTCGGACACTTGACTGGCACCAGTGGGTTGGCATTTCATTAAGTCTAACAGGCACTTCCACTCGGCAGTTGCCAGGTAATGTTTTCGAAGGCCTCGATTGCTGGCATTCCATATAGTATCTTTCTCTTCGGCTGTCAAATCCTGGCGACACACCTGCTTGATCAAGACTTCCTTATGCTGTTGTGTCATCTTCTTTGGCTTATTCACTCCTACCCCCGTGGCTGAAATGCCAAAAACTCGCTCAAAGTCCTGCGGCCAGAAGGAAACTGTGACTGTACAGCCTCTGTAGTCGATCACCGATTTGTGACTGTGTCGGCAATAATTATCTACCATGGCCTTCAACCAGGGCTCGAACTCACGTGAATTAAAAAATGGTACCAGAATGGCTTTATCCACCCGAGCATGCTGTAGTGCAATCTTCAGAGCGTGTTCATCGGCTGTGCTCCGCCACCACTGCTTGCACTCGTTGCCAGTTAAATTTTCCCAAGACATTGTCTCGGTGTCGGCATCCATTTTCTTTTTCTTGCCTGCCGAGGTTACTTTTGGCCTATGTTGCACAATCTTCTTGCCTTTGTCCATTGTATCGATTATGTGGTGATTCTAGTCGATTTTATTTCCTTCCAGACGGTTGCCAAAACTACCGAACTCCAATAACTGTCGTACGCCCTGAGAGATTAATGACTGTCGTACAGTGTGAAAGGATGGTCTTGTATGCCGTACAACTTGAAACCTCTGTGGAAGCCGTACGATATAAGATTCCAAGAAGGAAGATAGCTGTACAGTGAAAGAAACTTGAGAGTGATAGCATCGTACGGTGTCAAAAATATGAGGATGCCGTACGTGTGGAATCCCTGGGCACTGTTCAACGCAAGAATGAAGAGCTTGTAAATTTGCTATGCTCTGTGAATACTATCTTCTTTGAATAATTCCAACTTGTAATTGCCGTACGATGTAAAACTTGCCAGAATACCGTATGTCTTGAGAAGACACCAAATATTGGGCCACTCGAAGATGGCAAAAAAGCCGTACGACTTTAGAACACCTGGGAAGCTGTGCCAATCTTCGCCATACGATTAAGATCTCAAGAACCCGTGCCAACTGAGAGGATGCCAAACCTTGCCCGATGAAGATACCCCCTGGGTGCCGTACGACTTGCAGATGTTGGAAATGGTGTCGTACGATCTGCAAGAGATCAAAAGAATGTCGTACAACCTCAAGAGACCAAGAGAATTGTCATACGATCTCAAAAGACCAAGAGAATTGTCGTACAATCTCAAGAGACCCAGAGTATTGCTGTACGATCTCAAAAGACCAAGAGCGTCGTACGACCAGAGGAAACAACTTGTGCCATGTGAATGAAAGAATCAACCCTTGCCGTACGATTTCCTTATCTGGCGAATTATGCTGAATGTGGAATCCCTGATGCCGTATGAGTTGCAAATAAGCTGAATGATGCTGTGCTCCAAGTCCCTGATGCCGTACCCTAGTCCTCCTGTGCGTCAATGTCTTCTTGCCGAGTATTCTCAATGGTCGCACTTCATCCTCCTTTTCTAAGATTCGGCTATTTTGCACTTTACCTCTTTTAATACTTCGCCAATTTTTTCTCCCTTGAACATCTTTTCTCCATCGGCATATGATGGCCAAGACTCGCACTTTAATTTTGATTTTAATCTTCCTTTCTTTAGTCGGCTTTGCTTTTCCCATAAGTCTGCTTCTTTTATTTTTTATAAATCCATATAATATGTCCCTCTTTTTAATACTTTTATTTTTCCCAACATTGTTTTTCTCTCTCCAATTCCTTTTAATTCCTTACCCCTGGTTCTTCTATTTTCGTTTTCTTTCTCCTCTCTCCTCCATTTACCTTGTTTTTCTTCATTTATTTTTCTATATCTTTTAATTTTTTTCTCTTCTATCTTTAATTTTTTCCATTCTTGTTTATTTTCTCTCTCATCTCCTCTCTCTTCTTTTCCAAATGTTCTTTTTAGTCCCCATACTCCTCTATCTGTTCTCACCTTCACTTCAGACGCATAGTACCATTTGCATGTATGCGGGGGCCGCTTATAGCATTCTTCCTCACAACATGATCCTATATATTTTATATCAAACCATTTATCGAGCAATGGAGCAGGGCCAGTACCTTTGAAACTGTCGTCGATATATCGCCCGCTGTAACGTTGATACCACGTAACATCCTCGCCTTTTATAGTCGGTGGCTCGGCTGCATTAGGTATTATTTTCCAAAGCCCATCTCGTGTCACAAACCTCGGCACCTTCCTCCGTTCTCGTCTCAAGTGCTTAATTACATCTTCAGTGTACCCGTATACACTTGAAATGAACATATCTTCTATCATCATTACAGTCTTTAAACATGGAGCTGTTTGTTCAAAATAGGCTTCTCAGTGCTCATCATTCCAATCATTTGCTTCATCATCAGCAATCTCAAGTTGACCCAGACTTCTTTCATGGGCAAGTTGTTCCTCTTTCTCTTTTTGTGCTTCGGTGTCTAATTCTTTCGCCAGGTATCCTCGTCGGAGGCCTTCATACGAAGCAATGTAACACCAATGTCCACCCATTCTTCGCCATAGTGCTGGTGTCCCGAATACCGCATTAGTCAGGTGCTTATGCATCCGGGGTACAGCAATACCTTCTACCTTCTTCTGCACCAGTCTCTCTTCGATGATTTGATCCACACCTGACTCCATCTAGACTCCTTCGGCTGCATAGCCGGGGCCTCCCGGACCCCAGTCATATTCTGGTGAATCCTCTGCTTGCACAGCCCAATCTTCTTTAGTAGCATAGCCCAACATATTAATGGCAATGGTGTTCTCCTTTCTTTCCTGATACTGCTTCAACTTAGAACCATTGATTGCTTCTGGTATGGGTGACCTGTTGTGACCTTTTTCACACATGCCCCATTGCAAATGGGAACCCCCTAATTTTTGCTTCGTTTCCGTCTTTTGGCTTGATCTTTTGTTTGTTTTCCCGTTGTCTCTCTTTTCTGCTGTCTGTCTTTTTGGGGATGTGCCCGTCTGATGTGAGATTTTGGCCAAGTCTAAAAATTAGGGTTTTGAACTCTCCAGCCAATTTAAAATCAAATGAAGTGAATAAATTGAAACAAAACTTAACATTGCTGTCAGTATGCTCCCAGTAGACTCTTAGCTAAATTTCATCGGTCACGGCAACTTACTATTTTTAGTAAGTGTGTAAATTCGGTTCCTTTCTTGAAAGAAGTTGCATTTAGAGCACATCGGCTCTCTTGGAAAAATTTGAAAAAAACAAACTTACTATTTTAGCGATTCGGCTTCTCCGAGATTTTGCATTTATGAGAGTTTTCAGCATGTACGGAGATTCCTTACGGTTTTGGGTTTTGCTTTGGTGGTGGCATGTGAGATAGCTTTTTGAGTTTAGTCTACAAGGCTATTTTTAGGGTTTGCGTAGCAGGTTTTCTTTGCATGTCTGGCATTATTCCTTATGGGTTTTTTGAGAGCTTCGATGATGTGACATGCAAACGGAGATAATCACTTATTCAGGAACTTACTATTTTTAGCGGATGCATCCGGTGCCTCAACACTAGAATCACAAACTAATCGCGCCAATGCAACAAAAATGAGGACAAACGGAGGTCATGTGATATGCATGCAAGACGGATTAGGGTTTCCAGCTTCAGGACCCAAAAAGAGGGGTAAAAAGTCAGAATTTTCGAAAACCGTGTAAACCACCGCGATCAGCATCTTACAAGCTATCCGCTGGTAAAATTTGAGGGCAAACGGAGCACTTACTATTTATAGTAAGTCATTTCAGAAACTGGCTAAAAATAGAAAGTCAGCCGCATGCGCCGGTGTCAACAGGTAGGTAGCGTGGTGAGGAGCATGTCATTGAAATTTCAGGTCAAACGGAGTTGTGGAGATATCAGAAGCAAGCAGTTACTATAAATAGTAAATCACCTCCAGAAATGTGCTATTTTTAGCAGGCTAGCTCAAAATAGCAGTGTCAACAGGCTGACTAGGTCGTGAAGATCCAGTGTTCAAAATTTCAAATCATTCGAGCCTTTGTGTAATGTCCCCATCTCATCAGTAATCCGTTGTGACACTCATCCGCCTATTCCGGAAGCCTGTAGGCATGAATGAGGTAAAATTAGGGTTTCCAGTTCGGAGGTTCCTTGGCATTTTCTGTGAGTTTACTATTTATAGTAAATTCTATTTTAAGCAGTATGGTGTTTGTCAGCTTTCAGTACTTCATTTCCAGTTGGAGCATTTAATTGCAGTTCTTATTTGACCTCTGAAGGCAATTTTTATGTTGAAATAAGGCATTAAGGTTATATTATGCAGTTGACCCCTTGGCCTAGTTGAACAACTTAAAGTTGTGTTTAAAAAGGGGACCTTGAAGGGTGACGCCTTCATGGAGAGTTTTAATAATTTTTTATCATGAATATTATGCCTTGGAAAAATAGACGCCACTTTTCTAAAAGTGAATTTTAAAATAAAGTGAAAATTCTTATTATGCAATTTTGGACGCCACCTTGAGAAGTTGAAGGTTTTTGGGAATTTGAAGGGTCTCCTGTGTCTTTTGATCTGCTTCTCAGGCATTTGAAGAGTTTGTGAGCTCTTATTTATTGAAGGTCTTTGCTCCAGCATTTCATCTATGAAAATTATGCTAAAGTTATGCTGTCGAAATGACAATTGACATATTGCTTCGAGGATGTCTACCTCCTAGCCTTTCATCCAATTTCGTGTTTGCAATATAACACCTAGTTGGCTACATTGCTGCTTCTCAACATCAGACTAGCAGATTGAGGATCAAAGATTGAAGAATTTTGGAGTATTTTCACAGTTTTGGTTTCCTGGTTTATCTACAGCTGAAGCTCATTTCTGTTCATATCTTTTGGAGTGATTTTATTTTTGTTCTGGGTACTTTGGCAATTCATTTGTTGACTCAAGGCGCCACCTTCCACAAAAAATTAGAATTTAATTCCAAGCTGCTGATTTTATCTTGCAAAATCGATTTTCCAAGGAGGTCGTACCATTTGAAGGAGCATTGGAATTCGTGCTAAATAGATGGGAGCTTTTGGTCGTTGTTTCTGGACTTTATCCTGGGCGCCAAACCTCTAGAAAGCTTTTGCAATTGATATCTCTTCATTCGGAGGTAAATTGATCAACTTATGAGCATTTCATGAATTCACAGTTTGCTGGTTGAATTTCCAGAATTCTGATTTTTATATCAGATTGTTTCAATTTCCAGTTTTTGGTCTTATACTTCAGTATTTGAGTGTTATATCATTGTAAAAGTTCATACTTCATATCTAAGGTTCATTCCTTATCATTGTAATTTGTAATCTGCAGAGTTTAATTTGTAAGGTTGAGATTAAGCATTACTAATCCAACCAATCTTTCAGTTCTGCAATTACTTACTGTTTTATCATTAAATTACCCCTGGATGGTTTACCGCCAGTGTGGACAATCTGTTTTGTAACTCTCTTATACCCACTTTCATAGTGGTGAATCCCCACAGCTCTGTGGATGCCCGCCGCAGCGGATGAATTGTTTTTATTGTAATCTTTTCCCCCCACTGTTTGGTGGTAGTGTGGAAATGCTTTTCATGGCTGGTTATCCGCCTATCAGTTTATAATTTCAAATTTCTTCACTCCGTCATATGTTAGCACCTCGCCCTCAGTGGGATCTTGAGTGCACATTCTTGACGTTGAGTAGTTTTCATTTCAAGTTCAGTTTTCTATTTGGAGCTAACGCTAATCGAGTTGATTAAGTGTTGGTTATGTGTGTAATTTATCGAAAAAATTGGTTAGCATATTTCACTGAGGTGTGAAAATCAAAGACTTACTATTTATAGTAAGGCATGAAGAAGCTGGCGAAGACGAAGAAAAATGGCTAAGTCTGAAACTTCATCCTGCACCACCTTCCAAGTGCGCCCATCCTCAGCTAGCCGGAAGATAAAAATTTCTCTAAGTCTGAAGATTCATCCTCCTGCCCAGCTAAAATGCGCCCAAGGAAGAGCTAGTGAAAGTTTAAAATTTTTCTAAGTATGAGGAATATCCACCTCCCTATGCCAAATGCGCCCTCCTCACAAGCCAAGCATGGAAAAATTTCTAAGTACAAAGTTTCGTCCACCTCCTATGCCAAAATGCGCCCAAGTTTACAAGGAGGAGTCAACAAGTCAAAAGGTCAACAAGTTTCATCCTCCACACACAGCCAAATGCGCCCTCAAGGTGGTGACATGCAAAATATTTTCTAAGTTGAAGTTTCATTCTCCCTCAAGTGTGATATGCGCCAAGCAAAGGCATGTAAGGACAAAAATGAAGAAGCTCAAGAGTCACAAGTCAAAGGCGTTTGAGTGAGCTTTATCCTTCACATCATGTTAAATGCGCCCATGCTACAAAGGAGTCAAAAAGGTCAAAGTTGGGCGTTGGAAAAAGCTTTATTCTCCTCTCCCTCTCAAATGCGCCCATGCAAAGTCAAAAAGTCAAGGGTGTTTGAATGTGTTTCATCCTTCACCATGTGCTAAATGCACCCAAGACAGACAAGAGTGGCATTGAATATTTTATCCTTCATAAAGTGTGATATGCGCCCAAGTTGAAGTAAGTAAAAGGTGAATAAAGAGTGTGAGGGTAAAATTATAAGATTAATGTTGCCTAGGTGTTGGAAATAAGGTCTCCTTGTAGGTGTGAAATGCGCCTAAGGTAAGTGGGAGTTGACAAGTGAAGGCGCTGGAGTTTTTCTTCCACATATGCTAATTGCACCCAAAGTTCATGATGTTAAAAGATAAAATGACTAAGGCGTTGGAAACTGCCATGTGATAAATAAAATATGTTGGGCGTTGGAATCAAAATCCTCCATGATATGTGCCTTCAAGAATTTTTTATTTATTTTTCTAAGTGGGTTGAAATAAAATTTTCCTCACAGGCAAGATGAATGGAGTGAATAAAATTCTCTAAGGAAAAATTCAAAAGCACAAAGTGATTTAAAATTTTCTCTAAGGCACAAAATATTTTCTTCCTTAAGAAAATATGCCTAGACTTAAAGGATGATGAAATTTTCCTGAGGCATGAATAAATTATGAAATTTTGCCGGTGAATGAAGTCAGAGGATGCCAACACTGCAGGAACAATAAAAAAATTTCCAGAGCGGACAACAAGATGTTCATAGGTGTGAAGGAATGAAATAAAATTCATGAAGAAAAATATACTGTTCTAAGGTTCAAAATTCGAGAAAAATCAAGTGAACCCGTTTGTTGTATACACATGAATTCGACAAGTTCTGAAAGAAATTTTCTTCTGGGTATTGAAGATTGTCGACAAGGAATGGATTTCAAGGTCCTCTGCACTTTGCCAAGACGTTTAAGATGGAGAATTTGATCGGCGCTTGAACAATGAATTTTCCTAAGGGAAATTTTAAGAATTTTCTAAGGCAAGAGAAAAAGAAAAGATGTTGCAATAAAATGCCTTGGCGGATGAATTTGAAAATGATCGCCTAGATAATGTTGACCAAATTCCTGATGAATGCATTTTTCTCGAGTCTGAGTTGGATGAAATATCAGAGTGAAGTATGCCCAGGCAGAATGCGAGATGGGTTGGAAATTTGGCCGAGGCATGAAAAATTTGAACACGAAGTTGGCTAGTGAAGACGATTAACGCTTGGAAGTTAGAGCGTGAAAATCCTGGTAAGTAAGTTGAATTTATATTATGAAGTGTTCTAATGCTCTTCTCCTTGCTTGTTTTGCAGGAGGAACGTCGAGACCAAGCGGTGATGACTTAAAGTGATGAAGAAAGTAATCCAAGATGACATTTCAACCTCGAAGGAAGAAAAGTTGCAAAAGTGGCTAAGTGTTGAGACTTAGTGACAGAGAAGAAACGTTTTCAAAACTCAAGATGGAGAAAAGAATGGAAGCTCGAGCAAAGTTGAAGAACAATGTCAAGAAGAGGATCAAGAACAGCAGAACGCGTTTCAAAGTTGGAATCTTCTAGAAGGATGATGGACATTAATGGCTCATTTATTACCCCACTCTCTTGGTGGCGGTTTAAGGGTGAATCTTGTTTAGGGCTGAGGGTGGCACGATCACGGCCATCCGGTAGGCTGAGCATCCGTTGGACTTGGCCAGCTATAAAGGGCATCCCCTCATTTGTATCTCATTAGAAATTAGCTTAGAGTTAGACAATAGACATAGAGTAGAGGGACAACTTAGAAGTAGCTTAGTATAGATTGATAGTGTAGTTGAAGAAGAAGGAAAGTTTTCCTTTGAAAACTTTTGCAAGAGATTGTTGTGTAAAACTTTCATAATAAAAGATCTTTTCATTGATGGTGAAATTAGTCTTTGTTATGGATAGCTAGCGAGGTTTCTTCATCCCTTCTACTTCAAGTAGCATAGAGTGCGTAATTTCATTTTTATGCAAGTAGATGTTAGCTGTGGAATGTGGTGTTTGATCTAAGCAAGCTTCGCTTATCCATACCACTAGCGGGCTCATTGATGGTGTGTTCGCCTTGTGTGGTCAACTGGAAACATTGTGGGCCTAACTTCAATCACAGTTTGAATGATGGTATGCGTCGTTGTGATGGTATCTTCATGTCAAGTGGTGGTTTGAACATATTTAGTCATCTCCCCTGAAGATTACACCGACTCCGTGGAAGCTGTCCGATGCGAGGCAAAGTGAAGTCCGGTTGAAAGTTTGCTAAAGTTGAGCTCCATATCCCACACTTAGAATAGATTTAGACTCTCTAAACCCTGCAACCACTTTAAATTCAGTACTTTCTAGTTAGAATAGGAAACTTGTGCTTCATTGATAAATCTGTCGAATTGTGAAAACCCCTTCCTCTGTTGTTGAACAATTCTGTAAGTCCCCTTGAAATACCAGCAAATCACATTAAGCCAACTGCGACTATTCGCATTGAAGGAACCTTGGAGTTGAACGCATGAACTCTCTCGCAATCTTAGCGTGTTGGATACTTTGATCAAGAGAGGATGGGGTAGCCGTTGGCGACTTTATTCTGCGTTGGTGCAGTCACGGAAAACACATCAACATGACCCATCTAAATTCTCAAGTTTTATAGAGCCATTGTCATAAACTTCTCGAACTCGATACGGTCCTAACCAACGGACTTTGAACTTCCCCAGCTTAATCTCATTATGGCCGTTATATTTCAGAACTAACTGTCCTGGCCAGAAATTCATTCGCCGGAGATGCTTATCGTGCCAATGCTTTCTTCGCCGTTGCATGTTCTCAGTCGCCCATTGTGCCATTATCCTCCACTCGTCCAATTTATTAAGTCAGTATAGTCTTTCTTTTAAACTTTCAGTAGCCCCCTGCCGATTCTCCACGGCTATCCTTAAGCTGGGTACCATGTACTCCATCGGCATCACAGCCTCCTGACCGTACATTAATTGAAAGGGTGTGTGGCCTGTGGTTACCTTGTACGTCGTACGGTATGCCCACAGGACAGCTGGTAATCTCTCTTCCCAGTCAGCTTTTTCTACGCCACATGACTTGTGAATGATTGATACTAGCACTTTATTTGTAGACTCCGCTTGACCATTAGCTCGTGGGTAGTACGGACTTGATAGGTTGTGAAAGATCCGGAATTCCGTCGTCATTAGTCTGATGACATGAATGACAAAATGCCCTCCACGATCACTCATGATCTGAATAGGAATGTCGTATCGTGTCACTATTTGCTCATAGATAAATCTTGCTGTACTTTGCGCTCTTACCCGGTCGTACGATGATTGTAAATGTAAACTCTTGAAGTAGTAATAGCCACCTGCTTACTCGCCTTGAATGATTGGCTTGTTGACTAAATACATTAAGGCTTGATGATCCACAAAGAAGGTGAACGGCGTGGCTAGGAGATAGTGTCTGAACTTCTGTACAGAGTAAACCATTCCTAGTGCCTCACGCTCGGTCGTACTGTAATTTCTTTCTGCTTTTGAAAGTGGTCGACTGGCAAAGAATACCGGATGGTCCAACCCGTGTGCTCCCACTTGTGCTAGTGTTGCTCCAATGGCAAAATTAGAGGCATCCACATGTACATGAAACTCTTTATCCCAGTCCGGATACAGCAATATAGGTGAGCTGATCAATCGATCCTTCAGTTAGTTGAATGCCTTCTCTTGTTCTTCGGCCCATATGAATGGTTGGCCCTTCCTTATCAGTAGGTCAAGAGGATATGACACTTGCGCAAAATTTTTAATAAATCTCCGATAGTATCCCACATGCTCGAGGAAGGACTTCACACCGGTGACGTTCTTTGAGGCCTCCATCTATACGATCACTCGCACCTTGTCGGGATCGGTTTTCAACCCAGCTTTACACACAATGTGTCTGAGCAGCTTTCCTTGTGGCACCATAAATCTACATTTCTTGGGATTCAAAGCAAGGCAGGCTGCTCAACATCTTTCCATACACTTGTCGAGAGCTTTCAAATGTTTTTCTTTATCACTGTAAATTGACCAATCATTGAGAAAGGCTTTGAAATTACCTATAGACATTTTGTCAAAAAAAGGAGTATTATCCTCTGGAACGTGGCTGGTGCGTTGCACAGTCCAAACGGCATCCGGTTGTATGCGTACACCCCATCCTCAACTACGAACGTAGTCTTCAATTTGTCTTCTTCCGCAATACTGATTTGGTTGTAGCCCGAAAAGCCATCTAGGAACAAGTACATTTCATGCCCGGCAACTTCTTCGAGGATTGAGTCGGTGAAAGGAATAGGGAATGGGTCCTTGATGGTCACCGCATTCAGACTCCGAAAGTCAACACATATTCTAATTTGCTCCTTTACTTTCTTCAAGGATATGATGATCGGTGATACCCACTCGCTGACATCCACTTTGAAAATGATGCCCGCTTCCAACATCTTCTCAATCTCCTCTTGTACTTTAGCGGCATAATTTTTATTCATTCTGTACGGTCTCTTCCGTATGGGCTAGGTTCCCAGAACGAGAGGGATCCTGTGTACGCATAACTCCGATGGTACGCCTTTTAGATCTTTATACGTCCAGGCAAAGGCATCTTTATACTCCATAAAGATTTTGAATGCTGCTGCCTTCAGTACGGGGTCCCAATCGTCACCCACAAGAATCTCCCTAGGTTTTTCTTGTTCCCCAAGGTTTACCTTCTTCAGCGTTGGCTCCTCGTACTTGATGATTTTGTCCCGTTCAAACTTGTGTGCTGGCGTTACATCCAATTCTCCCGTACCTTCCTTGTACTTTCCGTACTCTGGAGGAAATGTTTCATTGGTCGAGCCTTTGTCTTCTTCCGCTTCCCCCTCCTTGACTTGTAGCATGTTGCAATCAGGGTGGAAGACTTCATAATCTTCCATCTGCCAGTGAAATAGTCCGTTCAGCAAACTGGTCTCATCCTCCGAGCAACTCCCAATCTCCAGTACGCCTTCTTCATTTGGCTCCATTAATTCTCTTTCGTCATCAACATCTAATTCTCCCCCCGATTCGGATGCCGAAGACGCCAGATCTTTGTTGATCGCCTGGTTCTTCAGATCAATAGTGTACTTCCTCCCCCGACTCTCTATCGAGAGTGTATTCCTCTTCCAGTTGTGGTTTGCCTTGGCAGCAATCAACCATCCCCGTCCCAATAGTGCATCGTACGCCTTTTTCTCTAGTGGGATGACGACAAAATTTAGCAAAAACAGTTGCATGCCGATCGAGACTTTCTATTCCATTAGTGTACCAACAGGTTTGATGCCATGCTAATCTGCTCCTACGAGGTGGAATGTCGGGGGCCAGAGAGTCGACTTACGCAAACACTTCCATGTTTCCTCTGGCAGTACGTTTACGCCCGAGCCATCATCGACGATAGTGTTAGATAATTTCATTCCCAAAATTTCCATCTCGACAACGGCTAGTTTCCTCCCGATACTGCGAGTAGCATTGGATCCGTGGTCTCGGCTACTAGTTCTGGCATTCGTTCTAGCAGACCCTTCTGGAGATTGTCTTCAATAACATTTGTAAGCACTACTCTCAGATGAGGCATCGTTTGCAAAAGGTCAGTTACCTTGATTGGTACGGTTGTGTGAAGCACTTGCCGTACTATGTTCTTCTCCAACTCCGACTGCAGCAACGTACTAGTAGCTTTAGAATTTCTGCATTCATTCACCATTGCCTCTTCTACTTTTGTCTTGGCTTCCCGGAGTCTATCTTTCTCCGTACGAGGGTCTGGATAATTTGCTTTTTTCGACTACGCCCTTGTGATTGCCAAGACTTCTGCGTCGGCTATCTCCAGCATATTGATACTACCTTTTTGCTTTGGACAATCAGTGTCTTCATGATCACCCGGTCCACACCATTTGCATAACTTTCCCCTGGTGCCTTGGCCACTCTGACACTCCCTCGCAAAGTGACCCCATTCATTACAGTTCCGGCACTGGATTATGGGTCGTCCTTTGCTATCGTACTGAATTTTGCTTCTGGGCGTATTATTTCTCCGATTGTTACGGTAGCCTCCAGGGGATGCAGTGTTGTTCTGTGGTTTTGGCGGTGTGGTCGGAGGGGTTGGCTGTTCTCCTTGGGTGAAGAATACTTGCAAACTTCTTGCTTTTAAGTTGTATGGGCACTCCTTGACGGAGTGTCCCATAACTTGGCAGATGTCACAAAATAATTTTTTCGGGCAGTTCGCCTTTGTATGACCTTTCGTTTTGCATTCGGTACACCATAATTCATTTGCCACCTTGGAACCTTCTTTGTCGGCTTTCAATTATTTCATCATCCGCATCATGACTCGACGAAGAGCTTGCACAGTTGTTGATTCATCTTCACTTTCCTCGGCACTCTCTTCGTCATCTTTCTTCTTCCCCTTCGAGGATGTTTTGCTCTCTCTTTCAATGTCCATTGCCCGACTATATGCTTTAGTGTACGAGGATGGCGGTACCACTTTCATTTTTCGCCGAAGTGAGGGAATCAACCCTTCAATAAACCATCACTTCTTTAGGCCATCTGCCAGCTGTGCCTCAAGCTTTCCTATCAAGTCTTTTAATCTCCGATTGTAGGTCCGCACACCCTTGTGCTTTCCCTGTCTAGTATTGTATATCTCTGTGACGATCTCGCTATCGTCCCGTAGGAGTTTGAACTCCTCCTGAAAAGCTTGCTTCAATACCCTCCATGTGGCTCTCTGTGCTTGGTCTAATTCAGAGTACCAGTCAATGGCACTGTCTCTGAGTGTCGCTGGAAATGCTTTCAGCCACTGGTCGGGATCATCCTGGCCGCTGGCTATCCAAATAGTCTCACATGTCTTGCAATGTCGTACGGGATCTTCAGACCCATTCCCCATGAACTTCGGCAGCTTTTGTCAGTCTGGATGAGCCATCTTTCCCCGCTGTCCTCCTTGTGTGTTGGACCCAATTGGACTTGTGGTTTCCTCGCTACGTCCCTGTGCGTCACTTGCACTCTTGGCCACGTATGAGTCACTCCCACGTCCTCCGTCAGCGTCCTCAACACCATGAGTCTCCTGGGGTTCCCTCCGGTGCTCGCTCTACCCTAGGGTATTGAGTTCTGATCTTCCACTCGTCAGCGGTTCGTCATCGTCCGAGAGGGACAATTCTCGAAATCATCTGATGCTATTGCTCAATTCATCTTTGTTCTCGTAGGGATAATACCTTTTGTTGATGTGTTTTTCGTGACCGCACCAAATAGCAGAACAAAATAGTCCGAAGGCTATTCCATTCTCTCTTGATCAAAGTATTCCGTGTGCTAAGATTGCGAGATAGATCACACGTTCAACTCCAAGGTTCCGAATACTTAGAATACCCTCAGTTGGTTGATGTGTATTGCTGTGTTCTTACGAGGGGACTTACGCAATTGTTCAGACTTCTTGCAGTTAGCAATAGATGGGTGATTTGAAGGGGATTTCGTGCGCGTATAATTTGGCAATATGGTTCGTTTTCCTAAAACTAATCAGGAGTATGCAGAAAGTAAAAGAGTATAAGGCCTAAGAAACCTATGTTCTATTCTAAATGCAGGATATGTGGGGCTTCGTTTCAATAGACTTCAACCAGATTTCACCTAGCCTCGCGTCGGACAGCCTCAGTAAAATCGGTGCAATCTTCAAAGGGATAGCAAAGGATGTTCAAATTATGATTCAACATGCATACACCATCACAATGACGCATATAAGCATACAAATCACAATTGAAGTTAAACTCAAGATGATCTCCAGTCGACCACGCAAGGCAAGCTTATTATCAACAAGCTGCTAGTGGTATGGAGTAAAGTGAAGCTATCTCAATAAAACACCACACATCAAAGTAAACTACTTGCATGAAATTAAGCTACTTGGATACGAAAGGAAGAAGAGACCTTGCTAGCTATTCATGACAAGACGAATTCCACCATCAATGAAAAGATCAATTATCATGAAAAGTGTTACACAACAATCTCCTCAAAAGTTTTCAAAGGGAAAACTTTCTTTCTTCTCCACACTATGCAAAATGTCTAATATGCTCTACTCTCTAGCTCTAGCTCTAATGCTAATGTCCAATATCACACAATGTCTACTGTCTAATGAATTACAAATGAGGGGGACTCCCCCTTTATATAGCTAGCCAAGTCCCAAAAGACGGCTAGGGTTACAATCAATAGAGTGGCCAGAATCGTGCCACCTCAGCCCTAACCCTAAAAACTGCCAGAATAGGGAGTGGTACATTAAATGAATCAAAGATTCCCACTCACTCCCAAAATAGTAAATGAATAAATGCCCATATTCAGTCTTCTAGCAGATCCTCGTCCGTTAGTGCGTTCCCATTTGCCTTCTCCCTGGCTGCAAACTCCACGAATCTGCGAAGCACAGCCTCAACCTCCTGAACCGAAATAGGTGGAACACAATCTAGCTGAAACTCTAATACTGTGACTGAATGCTCATGCCTCGTACAAGATTTTCTCCAAGCAGTCAAGGAGTCTTGCGTATTTTGGATCAAAGTGGAGAAAGTAGAGGTGTTCTCGAAATCATCCTGTACAAAGGTCTTAAATTCTGAGAAGAAAGGTATCAGCAAAACCCTCAAATTATCAACATTTACCTCATCTGGATTCAATCGCCTAGCAAATATGGCCTCAAAGGTATTCTGAACTCCATCTATAATATTGGCCATAGCCTTATGTACCCTAGCTGAATCCGCCTGTGCCACGTCGAAGAATCCACGCCCAGTGATAGCAGAAGAATACCATCTAGAGAAGTCATACCTGTCATTCTCCTGAATGACACCTCCATCAATCAGCAATCGCAATGGCACATGCCTCAATACCTCAAGACGCTGGATAACTTTGCTCTGGTAGATAGAAGCATCTCCCCAAGTATGATCCACTGCATCCATCCGTGTCAAAATACTAGAGGCCTGCTGAAAGGAAGAAGCAAGGTCCTCCATAAATCTCTTTGTCTCGGCACGAACTCCTGTGACCCATTTATCTGCCTCCTGTGCCATCTTCCCCAACTCTACCAAGCCACTGATTGACTCTCTAGGTATCTCTGCTAGAGGCTCTATCACTGGTATATCTTGCCCTCGGGAACGAGACAACTGCTGTACATAGCCAATTAAGGCCTTGTGTTCTCTTTTCAACTTCTTATACTTCCCTTCTTTCTTGAATAATCTATCTTTGAGGGCAAAATAAGAGTTATCACACTCCTCTACAATCTGCACACCAGTAGGACGTCCCAAATCTAGAGTCGTGACCACATAATTTTCTGGCAATGCTTCATTTCAGTCACACTCAACTCGTGGCACAGCTACATGAAGGGTGCGAGAGTCATCCTCTTCAGTGGATATCTTCGAAAACTTTCTCGCTTTCTTCTTTGGTGGAGGTGCACTGATCCCGTTCAGAAACTCTTCCATCTCAACTGCTGGATCAAGCTCCTCACTGGGGCTTCTTCTCATTCTGTCCTTAAGCCAATCGGGCACATCATACTGTATGTCAAAGGGTTGCTGCTCCTGTGCCTCGACTTCTCTAACCTGCTCAACCTCTACATCATTCTAGCGAGGCTCATCGTCCTCAAGTGGCTGAGTATCACCTGACACTATATCATCATCATCATTCATGGCCGCCTCTAACTCCTGCTGAAACTGAGGGTCAGTAATAGTCCCCTCATCATCCTGCTGATCAATCCTAACAGGTGCGTTGACGCTCTGGCCAACCGATTCTCTCCGTGGAGGCTGAATATTATCCTCGTACCACTTGCACGATTCTGCATTCCTCGATCAACAAACAAAGAGACTCTCGATACTTAGAACGATGTCAAGGGTGATGCAACCGTGAACTCGTGGAGGTTCTCAAGCTAAGTAGGCTCTCACGAGCTATCTCCTCCTTCCGACTCGACTCTTGTAACTGCTTCTCAGAGGGCCCCGTGATCTCCATCAAATTGTAAGTCAAAGCAATTGACCTACCCTTCAACCTGTTTACTCGCCTATCAACCCATGCTCTGGTGAATGTCAGGACCGGGATAGAAAGTGTATCTAAATCTGCAATCTCAGGTTCTGACCAATCTGGAGGTGGAAGTGGAGTATCTCTAACTGCTGCATAATCCGGATGAACAACATCCATATCCTCATTGACCTGGTCTGGAACCGGCACAACTTCACACTCCCTGATCAGAGTAATAGGCAACCGAGAAAACATCCTCTTCCTTACTTCAATCTCATCAACTGCATCAGCCCAATAATCCTCTATGGTGGCCTTATGTTTGAACTCCTCTGACAGTACCCAATTGATGTTATGATGTGGGTCGTAGTGCTGTCGACTAGTGTGGTATGAGAAATGATAAAATTGGAGTTCACTTTCAGCCTCCCTAGCTGCTTGTATCGAAGGACACACTTCATCCGAGTTACCCATGACAACTGGAAATTCTACCCCTCCCTTCTTCTTCTTCTTTTGAATTTTATCATAGGCAAGCAATTGCCTAGATATCTCTAGCATTAAAACTCTATCTGTTGGGTATTTAGGCAGCCTATATGGATATGATGAGAAACCTTGCAGCCTGATATAAGAAAATTTCGGAAATTGTATGAACCAACACCCATACCTTTCAATTAGCTCTTGGGCATCCCTCGAGATTTTGTGATGCAACCGCTCCTGAAGCAGCCTTGTGATATACATGGTGAAGGAATCGTTGACACGCTTGAAGTGAGTTGTGCTCGCCAAATGCAACTGCGGACAAGCATCATATATCTTAAACTGGTGAGAGCCACAACCGACAGGCTCCTTGTAAGAGATCCCCCTGTACTTCGTCATCCGTGCCAACATATAGACAATGTAGGAGCTCATATAAAATGTCTTTTGTCCTTCGAAGGCTCAGGAGCTGCTCATGTAGATTATCACTGATCATCTCGGCCCAATTGATATAGTCCTTCCCTTCTAGCACCAGGTTGATGTAGTAAAACATCCAGGGCTCAAAAATGAATGACTGTGGGCAACCACCAACCCTGCTCAGCATCATGATGAGGTCACAGTACTCTTGCTTCAAGTCATCCGCTACGATCTGCTTTTGCAACTTCGCACGAGAAGGCTTGGGAGTGCTCATCCAATGAGTGTTGATTGTCTCCGTGCACCTCTCGAATGCGGAAGCATACATCCGCTCGGCCCGCTCTCTGGATTTGTAGACCATGTTTCTGTGCACTGGGATCCCGAAAGCCTCACCAATGGCTGCTGGAGTAAGATTTGCTAGCACTTGGCCATCAGGTGACATGATTGATCGGTGCTCCTTCTCATAGCAATTGGCGCACTCCATTATCAGCTCCGAACACTGAATAGCTGGTGGGAAACCAGCAGCTGCATATAACCCACTTCGAACAATATTGTGTGAAGTGGTTGAAGGCCGATGACTTCCAATCCCCAACATTCTGCTTTTGAAGGCCTCGAGGTTGATGGAGCCCAAGTTGGTGTCTGTCAACTTGCCCAACTTTGAAATAAATTTTGATTCCGGCATGAACGTCTTGCTCAGCTTCTTGATCACGACTTGCCTGGATGCACCATTGTCCTTTCCAGTTGTCCTTGCCTCAGCCATCTCAGCTTCTCCTCTTGAACTTCAACACTTAGAAAGGTTTCTAAGTAAACTTTAGTGACTTTAATCTGCAATAACTCCAATCAGCAATTTGAACTTTTATGACTTCGTACTTTATATCAGCAATCAGCAATCAGCAATCAATCAATTTGCACTTTGAAAACTCTCAGCAACTTCTCTGCTTCAAGGCGTCCTCTTTAATTGGCAACTTCCACTTTAGCAATCAAACTTCAGCCACTAGCAAAGTCGTACCTTCTCCAACCAGCAAGTGCGCACCTCTTGACTCTTTGACTTCAGATTTTTCAAGGCGTCCTTCTTCACTTCAGCAACTTCTTCTCCAGCAACCTCAGCAACTCCAGACTTAACCAAAATTTGAACTCACTCAAGCTCCAGTCTTCAGCAACTCACTGCAATGTTTCACTTAGAACAAATTCGACTTCCTCAGCTGTGAAAACAAGTGAGAAACTTCTTCATTTTATAGCTCAAAATCGAATTCTAGAAGGAGCCAATTTTAGCCAGTGCATTTAACCTCCACTACTCCACTTCAAGAATTCGAATTCTCCCTCTTTGGTATTTCTAACACTTGTCTCTCGACGTCAAGAATCTTATTCTTCTAGAAGCTCGACTTCGACTGGCATCTTTGAATTTATTTTCGAAAAATTTTAATTTAAATCCATCTTTTTAATTCACCAGCCGGAACTCTGTCACCTAAATTCGAATTTTAACTCTTTATCATCTCTAGAAAATTCATTTTCGAAGAATTCGATCAAAATCATCTAGGCAACTCACTTCAAATTCATCATTCAGAGAAATTTATTCTGAAAACACATTTTATTCAAATTTGCCTTAAGAGAATTTTAAAATTTCCCTTAGGAAACTTCACATTTTTGAGCACTGATTAAATTCTCCACTGAAAAAGTGTTGGCGAAGTGCGGAAGATCTGGAAATCCATCTATCATCGCAAACGTTCAGTACCCAAAAGAGAATTTTCTTCAAAACGCCTCGAATCCATGGGTACCCAGCGAACGGGTTCATTTAATTTTTGAATTTTGAACCTTAGAAAAATATTATTTTCACCATTTTAAATTCATTCTTCGCCTGTGATCATCTTGTGTTGCTCCAACTTGAAGAAATTTGAATTCATCTTGCATTATCATCGTCCTCTGACTTCATCACTGAGAAAATTTGCCGGTGTTTCGAAAAAAAAAAAATTCACCACCTTGGGCTCTAGGCGTATTTCCTAAGGAGAAAATAATTTGCCTTAGAAAATATTTTAATCATCCTGCACTCTGAGAATTTGCCTTTTTTAGTTCACTCGCCAGTGGAGGAAATTTTATCAACTTCACTTAGAAAATTTTTATTCCTTACTCCCCATCTCACACTTGGAAAAAATATTCATTTGAAACCCAACGCCTTGGCAAAACTCTCATCACTCATCTTATATTTTACTTCATTCTTAAGGCGCATAGCACACTTAGCATTTTATTTCCACCACCTTGGAATATTTTCTAACACATACCATTTATCACCCTTGGCGCCTAGCATCTTATTTTCACACTTCACACGCCTAAGAACTTTTTCTAACACCTTATAACTCCCATCACCCTTGGCGCATATAGCATTTGAAGAGGAATTTTAAAATCACGCCTAGGGAAGCATCTTCAACACCCTCCACCTTGGGCGCGCCTAGCATTTACCTCACATTGGCCACGCCTTGAGGTATTTTCACTCACCATTCACCTCACTTACCACCTTCACTTACTTTTACCCTCCTAACTTGGGCACATTTGAGCATGTCTATTGGATGACTCTTCAACTTCACCTTTTTGTCCTCACTTGAGCTTGTTTGGGCGCATTTTGGCTCTTGAGGAGGATAAAAAACTTTGACTTGTTGACTCCCTCCTTCCTTGGGCGCATTTTGATGCATGAGGAGGATAAGAAACTTTGACTTTGCTTTGACTTATTTCATCTTGGGCGCATTTCAGCCCCTGAGGAGGATGGGCGCATTTGGAGGGGTGAGGAGGATATCGAGACTTAGGAAATTTTCAACCTTTTCCTTCTTCAAGTTGGGCGCATTTTGCTAGGCCAACAGGATTAAAAAACGTTGACTTTTCTTTGACCACTTGTGCTTTGGGCGCATTTTGTCCTTGATGAAGGATGAACTCATACTTAGAAATTTTTCGTGCTCGGCATATGCTTGAAGGCGCATTTAGGCTAGGCAGAAGGATGAAAAGGCGTTGACTTTATTTGACTTTCTCCATTTTGGGCGCATTTTGGCCTGTGAGAAGGACGAGCTTCATTTTCAAAAAATTTCCACGCCTCCTCATCAACTGGGCGCATTTTGCCCCTGATGAAGGATGAAGTTCCAGACTTAGAACCTTTTTCATCATTTTTTGCCAACTTACATGCCCTGCTATTTATAGCAAGCCCTCTGAATTATGCACCTCTGGAGCTCGGAACGACTTGAAATTTTGCGCACTACATCCTTATGACCTCGTTGTTCTGTCGACACTGCCACTTTTAGTCACCCTGCTATTTTTAGCATGTTTCTGAAGGTAGTTTACTATAAATAGTAACCTCTTGTTTCTGATAGCTCCATTGCTCCGATCAACTTGAAATTTGAATGAGGTGCTCCTCACCACGTGACCCTCTGCTGACGGCGCATGCGCTGATTTACTATTTTTAGCCAGTTTCCAAATTGACTTCGATAAATAGTAAGTGCTCCATTTGACTTGAAATTTCACCAACAGATAGCTTTGAAGGATGCATCGGTGGTTTACACCGGTTTTCGAAAATTCGACCTTTTATGCCCTTTTGGGTCCATTTGGAAACCCTAATTCGCTCTGCATGCATATCAAATGAACTCTGTTTGCTCTTTTCTGTGGCACTGCGATTAGCTTGTGATTCCGAACTGCTGGGAAGCGGCTGCCGGGACACACCTACTAAAAATAGCAAGTTCCTTACTGAGTATCTTCATTTGCATGTCACACCATCGCGAAGCTCTCGAAAAACCCATCAGGAATCACCCGACATGCAAAAGAAACCCTGACATGCAAACCCTAAAAATAACCCGGACTGCATTCTGAAAGTGGTCGTCTCGTTTTGCATGTTATATCATCGCGAAGGTCTCGAAAAACCCAGAAGGAATATGCCAACATGCAAAGAAAAACTCTGCATCTGAGCCCAGAAATTTGTCCCGGAATTGGTGCTAAAAATAGTAAGTTAATAGTTTTTGCTCAAATTTAACCTGGTAGCTTATATGAAATGCTGTGTGACCAGATTTCAAAAATGCTGACAAACTGCCTACCCCACTACTAAAGTAGTGTCTCTCCGAACGAAAATTTGCTTTGGCCTGTTGGAAACACACTAACAACAATGTTAAGCTCAATTTTCAATTTATCGACTTCGTTCGACCTTGGACTGACCAGGAAAGATGAAACCCTAATTTTCAGACTTGGTCAATTTCACGCTTAAATTCACTGACGGGCGCAACCCCTCAAAAGGCGGACATCAGAAAAGAGACAGAGCGGGAGGGAGAGAAGAAAAAAACCAAGCCAAAAGACCAGAATGGAGCAAAATTTAGGGGGTCCCCATTTTCAATGGGGCGATGTGTGAAAAGGTCACAACACCTTCCTACATACGGAGTGCCGAAGGGATCTTTGTCCCTTCCTTCTGTCAAACTTTGGTGCGCTCGTCCAATGGATGTGTCTATCCTTGTCAGGTTTTCATATGTTCTTTTAATGCTCTGATTTATTTCAATTAAATCCTCATCCAGTTCCTTATCGACGTGCTTCAGTCTTCTTCGCCGGTTTTCTTGCTCTTGTAGCCAGAGTGATCGCCGAACTTTTTCTTCCCGAGTCTCGTGCCCGTCAGGTACTCGATTCTTGTCTTTGTTCTGCTGTACGGGCATTTAAAATATGTTCAGGCAATCATTGCTGACTACCGAATGTACATCTCTGGCTCGTGTCTCGTTCTTCTTCTTCTCGTTTAGTTCGCTCTTCGTAGCGCTGTAGTATTTGCTGCCTTCGACGTTCCCGATCTTTTTCTTCTCGGAGGTCTTGCAGAATAATGGAATGACGGGCGAGCAATCTGGGCATACAATTTAGGAGGTGATTCACCTCGTCGTTCACTTCCAATCTATCCCAGATAACTTCCTCAGGGATCTCCCGTATTTGGGATTCCCTACGTATGTGATCTCGTAAGGATATCTTCCACAGATTGACAAGATCTTCAGTCAATAGGTCTTCCCGTTCCTCATTAGCATTTACAGGTTCTTCCGCCGGTTGACCCATTACGCTGCCATGACGAGTGATGCCCTAGTCCGCTCAGGCAACGACGCAAAATGTTTGCCTACGGAATGTAATTCAAGTACTACGAACTACTGGCAAACTAGTCATGTACAGAACATAGAACAGAACAGTAAACTAGAAAGATATCATGTTTGAACACCAGAAGCTTTATCCATTATCAGAATATCACCATGTACAATCATAGAGTATCAACAACAATGCTTATCAATACAACTATCCACACACAACTATCTCCCGACTACATCAACTAACTACATATAACGTTCGGCGGTAGTTAGATAACCAACCGACACGACGTTTTATAACAACACTATCATTAGTCGGGACTTGATTACCCGAAAGTACATGACATGTATTATTCTTACTTAACTATAGTTTTATTAGCAATTGGCCGACTATGACTGACTACAACACAGTAAAATATACTACTTACACACTAAAGAGGGCATTCGAGGAGGAATTTAAACTCCTCAAAGATGAGAATGAAATTCTAGTGGAAATCTACAACACGAAGCAAGGGAAGCATGAGAATGTGCGAGCCTACAATTGTAGACTCAAGGAGTTGCTGGGAAAACTGGAGACACGGCCAGCAGACGGCTTGAAGAAGTGGTAGTTCATTGAAGGACTACTTCCCTCTCTCTGGAAGAAAATGAAGGTGGTACCTCCATCCTCGTACGCTGAAGCATATAATCGTGCAATGGATATTGAGAGTGAGAACAAGACATCTTCCCGGGGGAAAAAGAAAACGGATGAAGATGAAAGTACGGATAGCAGCGAAGACGAGTCAAAAATTGTACAATCTCTCAGTCGAGACATGATGAGGATGATGAAGGAATTGAAAACCAACAAGGAAAGGTCGAAGGAGGCGAAGGGATTATGGTGTACTAAATGCAAAACAAGTCACACGAAGGAAAACTACCCGAAGAAAATGTTTTGTGACATCTACCAAGTTATGGGACACTCCATCAAGGAGTGCCCTGTAATGTCCCCTTCTCAACAGTGATCAGTTCTATTGACCGTTGGCCTATTCTGGAGACCCGTAGGCTACTCGGAGGGCGAAAATTAGGGTTTCTTGTTTTTGAGGAGGTTGTTGCTTGAAGTTTGGTGATTGGATTTCGGATCATTTATGGGTTTTCAGAGAGCTTCGCAGTGGTATAGCATGCATGGTGATCCGAGCAACTTCGGGAATTTGCTATTTTTGGTAAATTCCATTTCTGACAGTGGTTCTGTTGGCTTTAGTGCAATTGGCTCTCTTCTTCAGGCAGTTCAGTTGGTATTGTGACTTTTGGCCTCCTGATGCATTTTATGATGAGATAATTTAATTTAAATAATGTTATATTTTGAGGTTATAACCCCTTGGCCTAGCTTTATCACTTTAAGTTGTTTTAAAAGGGGGACTTCAAGGGTGGTTATCTCATCAGGAGATAATATATTTTTCTAAGGCTAAATTATATGTTGAAGGAGTGGGACGCCTACTTGGGGAGAAGATTAATTTTAATAAAGATAAAATATTTGCCTTGTGAGAAAAGGACGCCATCTTTGGAGGGAAAGGAGATAAAGTCAAATTTGAATTTGGGCGCCGTTCTTGAAGCTTCTAGAAGATTCCTCTCAAGTCTTTATAAGCAGGCCTCTGCTCTTCATTTCTTCATCTCTAGTCTACCATACCGTTATGCTGCTAGATTGTGTTCAGGCAAAGCTTCGAGGAAAGCATACCTCCTAGCACTTGGCTCATCTTCTTGCTTGAAAGATAGCAACTAGTTGGGTGATAGATTGTAGTTGAGTTGTTTGTAGTGGGTTATTGCATTTGAGTGGTTTCCTTGCATTGTAGTTCAGTTTTTTAGCATGATAGTGAAGTTTTCTGAGTTGCTGGTTTATGTAGCTGATTGTAAGTTTCACTCATATATTGAAAAATAAAAATATTATCATTCTGGGTATTGCATATTTGTGTTTCTTAGTTAGGGGCGACCCTTTGCTCCAAATTGCAGATTTTATAATGAAGAATTGAATTTTTAAGAAGCAAGTCGCCCTCCTTGAGGGTCGTACCACTTCTTGTTGCCTTGGGAATTGTGCAGGAAAAGATTTAGGGCTGTGAGCTGGGTTTATATCATTGGAATAGGGGCGCCATCATCCTAGGAGCATTATGCATTTTGTCTCATGCATTTTGGGTGAGTTTTGAGTGAGTTGTGAGCATATTAGTGAGTTGTTGAGTTGTTGGTCTGTGCATTTTCAATCAATAATCAGTTATATCAGATTGTGTGAATTCCTTAGTTGAGTGAGAAGTTGATTCTAAAGGGTCTTGTGAGCATGGGAGAGTTGTTAAACATTATTGCAGCATTATTAAGCTTCTAATCTTGTGTTCTTGGCAGGCACTCTATCTCGTTGTAAGCTAAACAGTAGTACTGTCAGCATTCACACTTCTTTCTTATTTATTTACTTGTACTTCCTGCTGAATAAGTGGAAGAGGCTGGCTTGCCGCCTATTTACTTTCAGAAATTACATTGTACTTCAAATTGTTGATCGGCTGAGCCGTCACTAAATTCATGGATCCTCTGACCACATGCTTGCCCCTCCTCCCACATCGGGTCTTAGGGCACATTCTTGGTTAGAGTTACATTCTGATCAGCTAGCTCATAGGGATCCTCTGACCATATGCTCGCCCCTCTTCCCACATCGGGTTTTAGGGTGCATTCTTGGTTAGAGTTACTTTCTATTCAAGATCCTCTGACCATATGATAGTACCTTGCCCAACTTGGGGATCCTGGTGCACATCCTTGGTTAGAGTTACCTTCCGCATCGTTTTGGTTTTAGAGCTAACCTTAATGGGTGCGTGTTGCATTGTATTTGCTATCAAAAATAAAATAAAAATTGGTCCGGTTCTTTACATGCCCATACAACCTAAAAACAAGAAGCTTGCAAGTGTTCTTCGCACAAGGGGAGCATTCAACCCCTCCAACCACACCGCTAAAGCCCTAGTACAATAGCAATGCATCTCCTCAAGGTTACCGAAGTCCGAGAAGCAAGATCCAATACAACAACAAGGGCAGGCCCATGATACAGTGTCGAAAGTGCAATGAATGGGGTCACTTTGCCAGGGAATGCCAAAACAATCAAGGTACAGGAGGAAGACTCTGTAAGTGGTGTGAACTGAGCAATCACGAAAACACTACTTGCCTAAAGCAAAAAGGCATAAACATGTTGGATGTAGCCGACGAGGAGGTCTTGGCAATTACAAGGGCACAAACGAAGAAAGCCAATTATCCAGACCCTCATACAGAGAAAGAAAGACCATGAAAGGCCAAGGCAAAAGTGGAAGAGGCAATGGCCAAAGAAGGAAGAACCTCTAAGGCAGCTAGTACATCATTGCAGTCAAAGCCCAAGAAAAACATTGTATGACAGGTGCCTCACACAAACATACCAATCAATGTAGCAGACCTTCTACAGACGATGCCCAAACTAAGAGTAGCACTCACAAATGCCATCAAAGACAATCTTCAGAAGGGTCTGTTGTGACCTTTTTCACACATCGCCCCATTGCAAATGGGGACCCCCCTAATTTTGGCTTCGTTTCGAACTTTTGGCTTGATTTTGGTTTGTTTTTTCGTTGTCTCTCTTTTCTACTGTCTTCCTTTTGAGGGATGTCTCCGCCATTGAGCTTAAACGTGAAATTTTGGCCAAGTCTGCAAATTACGGTTTCCAGCTTCGAAACCTGAAAAGAGGGATCAAAAATCAGAAATTTCGAAAACCGGTGTAAACCACCGCGATTAGCATCCTTCAAGCTATCTGCTGGTAAAATTTGAAGACAAACGGAGCACTTACTATTTATAGTAAGTCGTTTTAGAAACAGGCTAAACATAGCAAATCAGCAGCATGCGCCGATGTCGATAGGCAGGTCACGTGGTGAGGAGCACATCATTCAAATTTCAAGTCAAACGGAACTGTGGAGGTATCAGAAGCAGGTAGTTACTATTTATAGCAAATCACCTTCAGAAATGGGCTAAAAATAGCAGGCCAACTAAAAATAGTAGTGTCAACAGGGTAACAAGGTCGTGAGGATGCAGTGTTTGAAATTTCAAATCGTTCTGAGCTTCAAAGATGCAAAAATCGAGAGACTTACTATAAATAGTAAGGCACAGAGAAGCTGGCGAAACGAGGAAAAAGTGACTAAGTCTGGAACTTCATCCTGCAGCTACCTGAAAATGCGCCCATCTTCAACTGGAGTCAGGAAAATGGCTAAGTGTTGAAAATCCTCCTGCCTTGCTCAAATGCGCCCACTCTCAAGCCAAGCATGAAAAATATTCTAAGTGTTTCATCCACCTCATATGCCAAAATGTGCCCAGCTACAAGAGGCATCAAGAAAAGTTTCTAAGTGTCAAACTCATCCCTCACCATGTAGAGAATGCACCCAAGGTGAGAAAGGGTCAAAGAGGTCAACAAGTTTCATCCACCTCCTATGCCAAAATGCGCCCAGCTCAAGGTAGTGGCATGCAAAAATATATCCTCCTCACCCATCAAAATGCGCCCATGTTTGAGAAGAAGCTTGAAAAAGTCAAGGGGTCAATGAATTTCATCCTCCTCCTAGGCTCAAATGCGCCCAAAAGAGGCCATGTAAAGACAAAAAAGGGAAGTTAAAGAGTCACAAGGTGGCGTTACAAGTCTTATCCTTCATGCATGCTAATATGCGCCAACCTCCATGCAAGACATGCAAAAATTTTCTAAGTATGAAATGCTCGTCATCCTTCATGACATCAAATATGTGCCCATGTTTTAAACTTTATCCACCTCCCATGCTTAAATGTGCCCAAAAGAGGGCATGTAAAGACAAGGCGCGTGCATAGAGACAAGGAGAAAAAGGACAAAGATATCCATGCAAAATTGGAAGAAGACAAAGGCGTTTGAAATGTTCTCCATGATGTGTCATTTGCGCCCAAGGTGGTAAGATGATAATTGCTAAGGCGTGGTGAAAACAAAGTTGATGCTAGGCGTGGGAAATTCAATGGAAAATATTGCCAGGCGTGGTGAAGTTTAATATTCACCTCCAAGTTAAATATGCGCCTAAGGTGTTGATGATAATTGCTAAGGCGTGGAAATGAAAAAAATGTCTTTCAAGTGTGAATGAAATGCAAGGTGGTGAATAAAAAAAAAAATATGCTAGGCGCCCTCATGAAGATTTTCTAAGTAAAGTTGATGATTTTTCTCACAAGCAGAATGATCGAAGGTGAATAAAAATTTTCTAAGGCAAAATTTTCGAAAGTGCTGAGTGATTCGAAATTTTTTTAAGGGCAAAATTCTTTCCTTAGGATTTACGCCCAAGTTGGTGAAATGATTCCTGAAGATTGAAATTTGCCGAAATGAAGTCAGAAGGTGCCTGCTTTCAGGGTCAACAAAAATATTTCCAAGTCAGAGCAACGGGGCACTCACAGAGATGAAGACATGGAACAAATTTGTAAAAAATTATTTTTCCAAGGTGCAAAATTCAAGAAAATTAAATGAACCCGTTCGTTGTATACCCATGAGTTCATCGCATTCTGAAGAAAATTTTCTTCTTATTGAGGATTATCGATGAGGAATGGATTTTAAGGTCTTCTGCACTTTGCCAAGGCCTTCGAGATGAAGAATTTAGCCGGCACTTGAATTATGAATTTTCCTAAGGGAAATTTGAAAATTTTCTAAGGAAAAGTGAAGAAAATGTGTTTTCAAGGTAAAATACTCCAGACGATGAATTTGAAAGGAACTGCCTAGGTGAATTTGCTCAAGTTCTTCGTGAAGATAATTTTCCTGAGCCAGAGATGAACGAGATCAAAATTGCGAACACCTCAGCTGGAAAAGTAAAGGGGATACAGTTGAAGTCAAGATGTTGGAAAATCATGAAGAAAGCAAAGTTGGCTAAGGAAAAACAATGAACCCTTGGAGATCAAAATCCTGGTAAGCAAAGTGAATTTATATTATGAAGTGTTCTAATACCCTTCTCCTTGCTTATTTTGCAGGAGAAACGTCGAGTCCAAGCGGTGATGACTTAAGTGATCCAAGATGACATCTCAACCTCGAGGGAAGAAAAGTTGCGAAAAATGGCTAAGTGTTGAGACTTAGTATAACTCAAGTGACAAAGAATGGAAGCTCGAGCAAAGTTGAAGAACAACGTCAAGAAGAAAATCAAGAACAGTGTGAACGCGTTTCAAGGCTGGGATCTTCTAGAAGGATGGTGGCCATTAAATGCTCATTTATTACCCCACTCTTCTTTGTGGCGGTTTTTAGGGTGAATCTTGTTTAGGGCTGAGGTGGCACAATCTGCGCCATCCAGCCGATTGTAATCTGAGTCGTCCATTGGACTTGGCCAGCTATATAAAGGGGGAGTCCCCCTCATTTGTATGAGACATTAGCTTAGAGTTAGACAGTAGACATAGAGTAGAGGGACAACTTAGAAGTAGCTTAGTATAGATTGATAGTGTAGTTCGAAGAAGAGGGAAAGTTTTCCCTTTGAAAACTTTGTAAGAAATTGTTGTGAACACTCTCTCAATAAAAGAGTTTTTCATTGATGGTGAATTTCGTCTTTGTTGTGAGTAGCTAGCAAGGTTTCTTCGTCCTTCCGATTCAAATGGTAGCATAAAATAGTTCAAAGTAGTATAATTTTCATTTCATGCAAAGTAGATGTTAGCTGTGGAATGTGGTGTTTGATCTAAGCAACTTCGTCTATCCATACCACTAGTGTATTTGCTTATGGTAAATGTGCCTTGTGTGGTCAACTGGAATATCATGGACTTAACTTCGATCATGATTTGTATGTTTATATGCGTCGTTGTGATGGTATTTTCATGCTAAGTTGTGATTTGAATACCTTGAGCTACTCCTCTGAAGATTGCACCGGTTCTATGGAAGCTGTCCGAAGCGAGGCAAAGTAGAGCCTGGTTGAAGTTTGCTGAAGTTGAGCTCCATATCCCACGCCTTAGAATAGATTTAGACTCTCTAAACCCTGCAACCACTTTCAATTCAGTACTTTCTGGTTAGAATAGGAAACTTGTGCTTCATTGATAAATCTGTCGAATTGGGAACCCCCCCCCCCTTCCTCTGTTGTTGAGCAATTCCGTAAGTCCCCTTGAAATACCAACAAATCACATTGAGCCAACTGAGACTATTCGCATTGAAGGAACCTTGGAGTTGAACGCACGAACTCTCCCGCGATCTTAGCGTGCCGGATACTTTGATCAAGAGAGAATAGGGTAGCCGTTGGCGACTTTATTCTGCGTTGGTGCGGTCACAAAAAACACATCAACAGGGTCCAACAGAGAGTACGACACACTAGGTAGGAGAGGCCACGGACCCAATGCTACTCGTAGTGAACGTCGAGAGGAAACTGGCCATCGTACAGATGGAAATCATGGGGAGGAAACTCTCCAACACCATTGTCGATGGAGGCTTGGGAGTGAACATACTGCCAAAAGACATGGAAGTGTCTAGGGAAATCAACCCTCTGGCCCTCAACATTCCACCTAGTAGGTGCGAACCAACACGACATCAAACCTCTCGATATACTAATGACACAGAAAGTCCTGCTCGGCACGCAATAGTTCTTGTTGGACTTCGTCGTCATCCCATTGCAGAAGAAGGTGTACGACGCACTGTTGGGATGAAGATGGTTTGATTGCTACCAAGGCTGATCATAACTAGAAGAGGAACACACTCTCGATTGAGAGCAATGGGCGGAAGTACATCATTGACTTGAAGAACCAAGTTGTGAGCGAAGAATTAGCATCCTCCGGATCAAAATCTAACAAAAGAGAGTCGGATGTCAACGAAAGGAGGAAGGCTATGGAACCGAACGTTGATGGCGTACTTGAAGTCGAGAGTTGCTCGAAGGATGAGGCAAGCTCCCTAAACGGTTTGTTTCATTGGCAAATGGAGGATTACGAAGTGTTCCACCGAGAGTGTAACATGCTACAGATTGGAGAAATCCAAGAAGAAGAGGAGAAGGGCACGTCCAGGCAGACATTTTCGGTCGAGTACAGAGAGTACAAAGAAAGATTATCAAAACTGGGCAATACACCAGCCCACAAGTCTGAACAAGTACAAGGTGAAAAAATTGTGTTGGAGCCAAAAAATGAAAAAATTGAAAAAATGATAAAGGGGAATTTGAAAAATGAGAAAAATGGAGAAATCGGAAAAAGTAAAAAGGTGAAGTTAAAAATTGGAAAAAATAGAAAAAAATGAAAAAATGGAGAAAGATGGGAAAAATATAGAGAAATTCAAAAATTCAAAAAATGAAGAGAAGGAAAAAATGAACAATCGAGAGAAAAATAAAAAGTTAGAAAAAAAGGAAATAGAAGGAGAAAAAATAATAAGCGAAGAGAAAAGAAGTCGAAAAAATAAAACAAGAAAAGCCATATTAAAAGACAAAGTGCAAAATATCAAAATAAAAAATATTACTAAAATCTATATATCGCCTAGGAAAAAGGTTGTACAACCAAATCGACAAAAGAAAGGAACTATCGGCAAAAAAGTTTTAAGTTAAAACCATACATCGTACAGCATAAAAAAGGAACATTGGATGGGTCTGTACGAGAGACTGAAGGAAGCAAAGAAAGGGCATTGAACGAAAGGCAACAAGTGAGCCCGTACGCCAAAACTACATCGACAAGATGGGGCGAAGAAGAGAGCAAATCGTACGATGAAGAGAGCACCCAGAAGCTGTACGTCGTACAACTTGGAGCTCTTGTATGGAGAGAGCAATCGCTAAGGCAAGGAGTAGAGAGCTCGTACGGAAAAACAAGTCTGCACAAAAATAAAGTCACATGAACAGATATTTGCTAGTTTGAATGAAAAAGTAGGACCCGTACAAGAAAAAAGTAAGGATGATGTACAAAAGAAAGAAGGAACAGACCTCATATGGAATAAAGACAAGGGGAATCAACATAATAAAGTCACATCGATAGGAAAAGGTGAAACCTAGAGCAAACATCATAGACTCGTACAGCTTGCAAATTCAGGAGGATATTTCGTACAGCATAAAGCAAACTCGTACATTACCGTATGGCATAGGTGTGCAAGGCACAAGGTGAAGATCAACATACAACTGAGGAAAAGACTACAGAATGTAAGGCGTAAAGGGAAGGACGACATCATACATTAGTTAAACAGTGGAAAATCTCTAATTTTTGGCTCTATCAACATTGGTTGTTGTCTCTTAAAAATTCATGAAAATGAGGTGCCGAATGGAGTTCTGTGTGATTTTGGAAGTCTTAAATTGGCCTTGGTGGCGAGGGCGTTACCCCTTGACCTCGCCTTGTACCGCAACACGCGCCAGGGGCGTTGCCCCCAAACCCTGCTAGGGGCGCTGCCCCTCAACCTTGTTGGGGCGTTGCCCTCAAACCCCATTGGTGGCGCTACCCCCAAACCCTCGCAAGGGGTGCTACCCCTTGACCTCGTCAGGGGCATTGCCCCCAAACCCCCATTAGACTCAATTGAATTTCCAAATCCTAGTACAGCCAACCTCATGGCCAAAAGTATCATAGTTAGTTTGCCACACATCCAAAAGAGTCAGGCGAGGAGTACAGTGATGAATCCAACGGAGCATACATTGAGATCAGTGAGTCAAATGCCAATGACCTTCGTGGTACAGTCCAGAAGTACCAGAGTGAATTGCAAGAGATGGCGAGAGTTAGGTACGAAGTCGGTAAAACTGGACAACTGGATGTGGAACATGATCCCTGAATGGTACATGAGATCGAGAGGATGGCAGGTATGCAGTCGGGATCCAAAGGCGAATTCTTTCAGTGTTTTATCTCACACGGGTGGCCAGGAGTAGAGACGGCCTGTTGTGACCTTTTCACAACATCGCCCCATTGCAAATGGGGACCCTCTTGTTTTTTTTGCTTTTTGGGTTTTTTGCCTTGGCGTCGCAACTGCTAATCACTAGTCTTTTACAATGAGGAGTTTGATGTTAGGGTTTTGAGTTATCACCCGAGCCAACTAGAGAATTCGAGCCCAAAATAGTGCCTAAACGTCATGGAAGTGCTCAGAAGGTCTAGAAGATGAGGATCGCCTATGCTTTGAGTCAATTCTGACACTTCCTATTTTTTAGGGATTTTTGCTTTTTTGTTTTTTTCATTTTTGGCATTTTTGGACCAATCTGAGACTTCCTATTTTTTAGGGATTTTGTTTTTTCTATTTTTAGAAAGTCAACCCATGTCATGGAGTCAACATTTCCATTTTTAGAATCAAAATTTAGGTCACCAAAAGTGAAAATCATGAAAAATCAAAGGAAAACCATATGGCGAGATGATCCAGAATAAGGACGAAGACAATGGCAAGAACTTTTCCAAGTCCACCCAACACTTGAAGGTGAGAATGGCAAGAGTTTTATGAAGTCCGCCCAAGACATCAAGGGAAGATGGAAGAAAACTCAGGAAGTCTGCCCTACTCATGGAAAGAACTCACCAAAGTCCGCCAGCACTTGGAAGGAAAGATGGAAAAACATCTTGGAAGTCCGCCCAAGACATCGAAATAGAAGGAAAGCTTGAAAGTCTGCCCTATCCATGGAGAGAAAGCTTGAAAGTCCGCCCTACCTTGGAGATAGATGGAAAAGAGAGTGGAAAGTTCGCCATAGGATGATGGACATAATGGAAAGAAGTTTGTGAAGTCCGCCCTTGAACTAGGAAGTGGAAAGCCATCACCAAAGCCCGCCTAAGATACCAAGGGAAGGAATAAAAGTTTCAAAGTCCGCCATGACCAAAAGGGAGTATGGAAGGAAGACTATGAAGTCCGCCAAGGACAATGGCAAACATGATGCAAAGTCCGACCTAGACCAAGAGAGGAAATGTCAAAGTGTTGAGAAAGTCCGCCCTAGTGTAAGAGAAAAGATGGTAAGTGTTGATGTGTTTTTCGTGACCGCACCAACACAGAATAAAGTTTCTGACAGATACTCTATCCTCTCTTGAACAAAGTATTCAGCATGCTAAGATTGCAAGTGAGTTCATGTTTTCAACTCCAAGGTTCCGATAATGCAATAGAATACCCTCGGTTCGTTGTGATTTTGCTAGTATCACGAGGGGACTTACACAATTGTTCGGCAACTGATAGTAGACAATAGACTAAGAGTTTCACGTAGTTCGAATGATTTGGCAAGTGAGCACAAGTTTCCTAATTCTAACCAGAAATGAACTAAATTTAAAATGAGTGTAGGGGTAAGAAGGTTCTAATCTACTATAAGGTGTGGAACATGGCGATCAATTCTGACAAGCTTCAACCAGGCTCTGCTTTCCCTCGCTTCGGACAGCCTCCACAGAACCGGTCCAATCTTCACAGGAGTAGCTCAAGGTGTTCAAATCACAACTTAGCATGAAAATACCATCACAACGATGCATATAAACATACAAATCATGATCGAAGTTAAGTACACGATATTCCAGTTGACCACACAAGGCGCATTCACCATCAGCGAACACACTAGTGGTATGGATAGACGAAGTTTGCTCAAATTGAAGACCGCATTCCACAATTATTAACTACTTGCATGAAATGAAATTTATTCTACTTTAAGATCCTACTCGAATCAGAAGGACGAAGAAACCTTGCTAGCTACTCACAACAAAAGACGAGATCATCATCAACAAAAACTCTTTATTGAGAGAGTGTTCACAACAATTTCTTACAAAGTTTTCAAAGGAAAAACTTTCCCTCTTCTTCAACTACACTATCAATCTATACTAAGCTACTTCTAAGTTGTCCCTCTACTCTATGTCTACTATCCAACTCAATGTCTATTCTAATTAGGTACAAATGAGGGGGAATGCCCCTTTATATAGCTGGCCAAGTCCAACGGACGGCTCAGATTACAATTGGCTGGATGGCCCAAATTGTGCCACCTTAGCCCTAAACAAGATTCACCCTAAAAACCGCCACCAAGAGGAGTGGGGTAATAAATGAGCCATTAATGTCCATCATCCCTCTAGAAGATTCCTGTTCATAGACGCGTTCGCACTGTTCATGTTCTTGATTGCAGACTGGATCAAACAACTTCAACTTCTGGCATGGCAGTCACGTTCTCATTTTGAAATTCCAAGACTGCAACCTCATTCTTCTGCTTGATGATGATGATTTTCCTCCTTGATGTTGTTCTTCAACTTTGAAGTTCTTGAGGATCATTTCACTTGGGTTTCCATTTTTCCTCCATCATGAACTTTGCAAACATTTCTTCTTTGCCACTTGAGTAGGGCACATACTAGGTCTCAACACTTAGCCATTTCTTGCAACTTTTCTTCCTTCAGGATTTTATCATCTTGGACTATTTGCTTCATTACTTCAAATCACCGTGCCTTGGCCTTGGCGTTCATCCTGCAAAACAAATAAAGAGCATCAGAACGCTCCATACTATAAATGCATCTTACTTACCTGATTTTCATGCTTTGATCTTTGAGGTTTCATCGTTTTTCTTTAGCACACTTTGGCCTTCAAATTCTTCATGCCTTAGAATATTTCAACATTATCATTCATCCCCCCCCTTAGAGTGCATTTGGAGACTTGAGCTTCCGTTTTCATTTCACCGGCTGAGGCGTTCACTCTGGTATTTCATCCAACTCTAGCTCAAGAAGATTATTTTCATCCGGAACTTGATCAAAAATTATCTAGGCACCCAACTTCAAGTTCATCCGCCAAGGCATAACACATTTTATTCCCTGCCTTAGAATTTTTTTAAAAATTTTCCCTAGGAAATTTATCAATCTAGTGCCTATCAAAAATCTTCACCTCGAAATCCTTGGCAAGCTATGCAAGACCCCAAAATCCATTCCTTGTCGAAGATCTTCAATACCCAAAAGAAAATCTCCCTCAGAACGTATTGAATTCATGGGTATACAACAAAGGGGTTCATTTAATTTTTTGAATTTTGAACCTTAGAAAAGAAATTTTTTCAATTTTATTCCATTTCTTCATCCCTGTGAGTATTTTCTTGCCCTGACTTGAAAATTTCCAATCAACCCTGTGAAGCTGGCATCCACTGACTTCATCTCTGGCAATTTCATTCATATCTCAAGAAATTTCATCACTTCAAGTCTAGGCGTAATTTTCCTCAGGAAGGTGGAATTTTGTTAACACTTAGAAAAATATTTAAATTCCGTCAGTGTTAGGCCTTAAGAAGGAATTTGCCTTAGAAAATTTTTATTCCTCTATCTTCAATCACTTTGCCTATGAAGAAATTTTTTTTATTATTATTATTATTATCAACTCACTTATACCATTTAATGCCTGGAGTGCATCTTGTATGTCATGAAGAAAATATTTTTCTTTCTCAACGCCTAGCAACCTTCATCTCCCCTTGGGCGCATTTCACACTTGAAGAGGACTTAGCTTCCAACGCCTAGCAATATTCATCAACCTCACCCTTACTTAACCACTTTTCAACTCAAAATTCACTCTTTACTTGGCGCATTCAAAGGTTGGAGAGGAAAGTCAACACTAAAATATTCCCATCTTGCACAACGCCTAGCAACCTTCACTTGTCTTCATCCCTATTTGGGTGCATTTTACCCCTTGAGGAGGATGGGCGCATTTTAGGCATGTAGGAGGACAAAGTTTCCAACGCCATCTTTGACTTTTTTGACTTCTTTCTTGAAGCATGGGTGCATATGACACATAGAGGAGGATGGGCGGATATTGCATGTAGTTGTTGTGACCTTTTCACACATCGCCCCATTCAAGATGGGGACCCCCTAATTTTTGCTCTGTTCCGGTCTTTTGGCTTGGGTTTTCTTCTCTCTCTCTTGCTCTGTCTCTTTTCTGGTGTCCGTCTTTCGGGGGGTTGTGTCCATCATTGAGCTTAAACGCGAAATATTGGCCAAGTCTAAAATTAGCGTTTCGTCGTTCCTGGTCAATTCAGGGTCAAGTAAAGTGAGTAAATTGAAAATTGAACTTAATGTTGTTGTCAGCAGACATCCAGCAGGCTTCCAGCCAGTTTTCACCAAATTCCAGGGTGCTTACTATTTTTAGTAAGTGTGAAATTCAGGGCAATTTGTCAGCTATTTTGAGATTCCGATCATCACACGGCATTCAGAGTACATCAGACTACTCGCGTGCAAAATTTGAGCGAAAACGGACAAATTACTATTTTTAGCAATCCGGCTTCCAGGGCTGATTTCAGGGTCCAGATGCAGAGATTTTCTTTGCATGTCTGGATATTCCTTCTGGGTTTTTCGAGACCTTCGCGATGACGTAACATGCAAAACGAGATGATCACTTTTAGGATTCAGCCTTCCGAGGCTATTTTTAGGGTTTGCATGTCGGGTGATTCCTGATGGGTTTTCCGAGAGCCCGCGATGGTGTGACATGCAAACGAGGATTCTCCTTTCGGTAAGGAACTTGCTATTTTTAGCGGTGTGTCGCCGTAGCCTCAGCGGTTAGGATCCGCAGTACGTCGCGATTCGAAAGCGGCGGCGATCTTTGTCTGCATGCAATGCAAATTAGGGTTTCCTTGAGCCTAAAATAGGCATCAAAAGTCAAAATCTTGAAATCCGGTGTAAACCACCTCGATGCGTTCTTGAGGCTATCTGGCGGTGAAATTCAGGTCAAGCGGAGCACTTACTATTTATAGTAAGTCAGTTAAGAAACATGCTAAAAATAGTAAATGAGTTGCATCGTCGATTAATCGATAGCAGTCGCGTGATGAGGCCCTCATTCAAATTTCAACTTCGATCGGAGCTTGGGAGCTATGAAACATGAGCTTACTATTTATAGTAAGCCACCTACCGAAGCAGTATAAATAGCAGGGTGACTAAAAGTGGCAGTGTCGACAGGTTGATAGGGTTATGAAGAAGCTATGTTTGAAATTTCAAGTTGATCCGAGCTTCAGAAGTGCAAAATTGAGAAGACTTACTATAAATAGCAGGGCACGATACTGGCGAAGGATGATGAAAATTTGCCTAAGTCTGAAACTTCAGCAGGCCTAGCAAAATGCGCCCATCTCAGCTAAAGAGGCATAAAAATTTCTAAGTGTGAGCTCATCCTTCACACAGGGCAAAATGCGCCCAAGATGAAGAAGTCAAAGAAAGTCAACTTTCTTCGTCCTGCAGGCATGAGAAAATGCGCCCAACAAGAAGGAAGAAAAAGTTGAAAATTTTTCTAAGGCATGGAAATCCGCCTCCACCCTCAAAATGCGCCTAAGATACAAGTTTATCCTTCTCAGGCATCAAAATGCGCCCAAGGCAGGAAAAGTCAACAAGGTCAAACGTTTTCATCCTTCTCCAAGGCCAAAATGCGCCCAAACTTGTGCATGTCAAGACGAAAATTTGGAAGGCGAAGAGTCACCCAAGGACGTTGGAGAGTTCATCCACCAGCAGGGGTAAAATGCGCCCAAGGTTGCAAGGAGTCAACAAAAGTCAAAGTTTTTATCCTTCATCACATGCAAAATGCGCCCAGCTTGCAAACTCGTCCTCCTCACCCTCCTAAATGCGCCCAAATGAGCTCACATGAGGACAAAAACGGGAAGTTGAAAGGTCATCCTCCTCCTACATAGAAATGCGCCCATGTTTGGATGTGAAAAGTAGTTGAGGGTGGTAATTGAGGTAAAGAATATTACCTAGACATGGTGAAAAATAGGCGTTATCCTCCTCCACACTAAGAATGTGCCCAAGGTGAGTTAGGCGTGATTTTCCCCAAGAGTGTTGGGTGCCTAAGGTAATTTTAAATATTGTAATGTCCCCTTCTCATCAGTGATCAGCTTTGCAGTTCTTCAGTCTATTCCGGAACCCGTAGACTGGGATGAGGTGAAAATTAGGGTTTCTTGGGCTTGGTTTTCTGTGGCATTCATATTATTTACTATTTTTAGTAAATGCTAATTGTGGCAGTTGCAGTTGTCTATTCTTAATCCTTAGCAGTTGGAGCAGTGTTATATTTTGGTTTGGTCTTCAGTTGGCAAAAATATTAAATTAATGGCATTTTATTCTATTTCACTGTTGACCCCCACCTTGGCCTAAGGAGTTAACATTAAAGTTGTTTTAAAGTGGGGCCATGAAGGGTACGCCCTCATCAAAAGATTAATTAATCTTTATTCAAATATTTCTTTATCTTGAAAGTGGACGCCACTTTTATTATTTTGAATAAAGTGCAATTTGTGAAGGCCTTTTGGGACGCCACTTGAGAAGTTGATTGGTCTTGAGAATTGGAGGAGTCTCTTGTGTCTTTTGAGCTGCTTCTCAGGCGTTTGAAGAGTCTTGTTGAGTTCTTATTTATTGAAGGTCTTGGCTCCAGCATTAGGATCCATCAATTACCTTACTGTTATGCTGTCAAAATGACTATGGACATTTTGCTATTGCTTCGAGGATGCTACCTCCTAGCCCCTTCCCAATTTCGTGTTTGAAATACAACACCTAGTTGGAACATTGCTGCTTCTCACATCAGACTAGCAGATTGAGCAACAAAGGTTGAGAATTTTGGAGAATTTTACAGTTTTGAATTTCCTGGTTTTGCTACAGCTGAAGCTATTTTCTGTTCATAGCTTGTGGAGTGATTTTATTTCAGTTCTGGGTGTTTGAGCAATCTGATTGTTGACTTGAGGCGCCAACTTCCACCAAAAATCAGATTTTAAATTGAAGTTGTTGATTTTATAATGCAAAATCGATTTTCTCAAGGGGCCGTACTTTTTCATTGCATTGGGAATTGTGCCAGAAATAAATGAAGGCGATTTGCTGCTGTTTCTCCCTCCTGGTTTGGTCGCCTATCTTCTGAGATGCATTTGCAACAAACTTCAATCAATTTGGAGGTGAAATGAGTGAGTTATGAGTTTTTTACTGTTTTCCAGTTTGCTGTTCTAAATTTCCAGAACTCAGGAATTTGCATCAGATTTATCAGTCTCCAGTTTAATCACTTTTTCAGTCATTGGAAAGCAAAGAACATTGTTAGAATTCATTCTGATATCCATATCTCACTTCTCTATCATTGTAATTCATTTATTTGCAGTCATGTTGAAATTGTAAGGTTCTGATTAGTAGTACTAATCTAACCGTTATTATTGCTGCAACTATTTGATTTAATTCTCATTAAAGTCCCTTGGATGGTTTACCGCCAGTGTGGTTAAAATTGTTTGTAAATCTTGTACCCACTTAAGTGGTGAATCCCCACAGTTCTGTGGATGCCCGCCGCAGCGGATGAATTGCTTTAATTTGTAATATTTTCCCCCCACTGTTTGGTGGTAGCGTGGAATTGTTCTCATGGCTGGTTATCCGCCTAATAGTTCATAATTTCAATTTTTAGACTCCGTCATATGTTAGCACCTCGCCCTCTGTGGGATCTTGAGTGCACATTCTTGACGTTGAGTAGTTCTACTCTTCAAGTTCAGTTTCTTCAGTTCAAGCTTCAGTATCTTCCATTCAAGTTCAGATTTTAATTTGAGGCTAACGCTAATCATATCATCTATTGCTGGTTATTTTGTGTTATTCCTTCGAAAAAATTGGTTAGCATATTTCAGTGGTATCAGAGCAGAAGACCCTGCCATCCTGTGGCAGATTGCAGTAGTTAACTGATGAGTGAAAAAGACACTAGGCCATACACCAGAAGTCAGGCCAGAAATCAGCATCAGTTTCCGCCCGTTCCAGAGGCAGATACCTTCTCAGAAGCTCTAAGAGACCTTGGTAAAACAGTGGAAGGTTCAGATAATTCAGTGGAAGTGGTTGATCACACAACTGTAATAATGTCAGATTCAGTAAGAAGAGATAATGAAGAGAGGGATAGAGTGGAGAAGAAGTTTGACGGGATGATAGACATGATGTCCCGTTTATTATCCAAGTTGGATCAGCAAGCAGCTCAGAGTATTATTCAGCCCCAAAATAACTCAGCTGGAGAAAGTAGTGGAGTAAATGGAAATAATAATAGTGGCAGTCCTGAGGTGAATACTAGAGACAGAATTGTAGGTCAGCATACTACAATTCATAGTGGGTCATCCTCTAGACCCCTCTTTCCCGTTTTCACACCAAGGGAAGAGCAACAACCAGTTGAGGCTACTCCAAACTTTGCTGATGATGCTCGTCAAGCTTATATGGAGTATGTTTCTTTACCTCTTGACTTGAGAGGAGCATGGACCTTTGATCAATTCATGAATCAAAGGAGTCGGAGAAATGGTGGTAGGAATGATCAACGTCCTCCTGCAGGCCCTAGAAATGATTTTTACCAAGCATTGGGAAAGATCACTATGGAACATTTTGATGGTAGTAACAAGTGTACAGCCAGGTCATGGGTGCAAAAGTTAGACAACTACCTCTCTCTTAGACCTATGCCGGAAGAAGATGCTATCAAATTTGCTACCTTGCATTTAGATGGCATAGCTCATGAATGGTGGACTCACGGTTTGGTCACTCTTGGCCATAACCTTATTCGCACATATGGAGAGTTTACCAATAAGCTGATTGAGAGATTTGACACCAAAGATCTAGAATTGAAATTTAGAGAATTGGCACAGTTGAAACAGCAAGGATCTTTAGAAAGTTATGTGGCTGATTTTCAGAGGTTGTCAGTAATGGTGCCAAACATTACTGAAAGAAGATTTGTAGTACTTTTTGCTGAAGGTTTAATGGAGCCTTTGAAGGGTTGGGTCAAAGCATTTGATCCTCCAACACTAGATGAAGCTATCAAGAAAGCTAGGAGCATGGAGTTGGCAGCCCCAAGGCCTAAATTTCACTCAAAACCATTCAGCCATAAGAAGGATAAAAAGTTTTCTTCAAATCTGCCCAAGAAGTTTCCACCAAGGCTGTCCGAAGAGCTCAAAGAACAGCTTAGAAAGGATGGAGTTTGCTTCACTTGTCGTGAGCCTTGGGTGAAAGGCCACCGTTGCTATGGAAGAGGCAAAGTAGTTCAAATGGAGGGCTATTCTGATTATGGATCAGAATCTGATTCGTCTGATCAGCAATACGAATCAGCAAGTAGTGAAGGTGAAGAAATTCAAGAAGACAAGTCCGAAGAAGTTGGAGATGGTAGTGCTTTTGCACAACTATCTAGTTTTCAAAAGAATGAATCTTTTAGGGTTCATGGAGTTGTAAATTCACAAAGGATAGTTGCTCTAATTGATACCGGAGCAACTCACAATTTTATTGATGAAGGGCTAGTTGCTAGAAAGGGTTTGAAGACTGAAGATTTTGATGGTTTCAAAGTAATGGTTGCTGATGGTTTCACTATATCTTGCACAAGGAGAATTCCTAACCTATCTTTGCAATTAGGGAATCATGAAATTAAGGATGATTTTTATGTGGTGGGTATAGGAGACACTGATGTTGTGTTGGGCATACAATGGCTGCGATCTCTTGGTGAGATCACTTTGAATTTGCAAACCATGGAGCTGAAATTTCAGTCAAATGGAAGGAAGGTTGTTTTAAGAGGGATGTCAAATGGAGGCCCTCGAATTGTTTCTTTGAAAAGGATGGAAAGGCTGATCCGCCATGATCAGGTTGAATGGGCTGCTGAATGTATGGTTTTACCAGCTGATCCGGTTGAGGAAAAAAGGCAATATCATCCTGATATTCAAGCCTTACTTTCAAAGAAAAGCAAAGTCTTTGGAAGCTTACCTCCTGGAAGACCTCCTGAAAGAGGTTCTGAGCATGTGATTGAGTTAGAAGAGGGAGCAAAACCAGTTATTACTACACCTTACCGCTATCCAAAGAGGCAGAAAGATGAAATTGAAAAAGCCATCAAGGAGCTGTTGGAAAGTGGTTTTATTAGACCAAGCAAGAGTCCATTTGCTTCAGCAGTAGTGCTGGTCAAAAAGAAAGATGGTACAATGCGTATGTGTGTTGACTATCGCGCATTAAATCAGAAAACCATCAAGAATAGATATCCTATCCCTAGGATTGATGAGCTTATTGATGAGCTCCATGGGGCAATGTTCTTCTCAAAGATTGATCTTCGTTCGGGCTATCACCAAATCAGAATGAGGGAGGAGGATATTGAAAAGACAGCGTTCAGATGCCACTTTGGGCACTTTGAATTCCTTGTCATGCCTTTTGGTTTGACAAACGCACCAGCCACATTCCAATCTTGTATGAACAAGATTTTTAGACAGCAGTTGAGGAAGTTTGTGCTCATCTTCTTCGACGATATTCTCATATTCAGTAAGTCATGGGAAGAGCACCTTAAGCATTTGGAAGAAGTGCTTAACATTTTAGAGGCGGAATGTTTATTCGCCAAAGAGTCAAAGTGTGAGTTTGGGATGGATGAACTTTTATACCTTGGCCACATTATCAGCTCAAAGGGTGTGAAAGTGGATCCAGAAAAGATAAGGGCCATTCTTGATTGGCCAACTCCAAAGACTATTTCTCATTTGAGAGGGTTTTTAGGGTTATGTGGATTCTATAGAAGATTTGTAAAAGGTTATTCTCATCAAGCAGCACCTTTGACAGATCTTACAAAGAAAGGAGCTTTTCTTTGGACTAAGCAAGCACAAGAGGTTTTTGATAAGTTTAAACAAATCATGAGTTCGTGTCCTGTGTTGGCACTTCCGGATTTTTCAAAACCTTTTGAATTACAATGTGATGCTTCAGGAGAAGGAGTTGGAGCTGTCCTAATGCAAGACAAACACCCTATTGTCTTCGAGAGCAGAAAGTTGAGAGGGGCAGAAAAAACTTACTCTATTTATGACAAAGAGATGCTTGCCATCATGCATGCTTTGTCTAAATTCCGTCAATATTTGGTGGGAAGTAAATTTGTTGTTAAGACTGATCACAACAGTCTTAAACATTTTATGCGCCAAAAGGAATTGAATGAAAGGCAGCAAAAATGGGTAAGTAAACTCCAAGCATATGACTTTGACATTGAATATGTCAAAGGAAAAAAATAATATAGTTGCTGATGCTCTTTCTAGAAGACCTCATTTGCAGTCAATTTGTGAGTTATCAGCTGATTGGAAAGAATTAATTGCTGCTGATTATGTTAAAAATCAGTTTGCAACCAGCTTGTTAGAAGGTCATTTGGTTGATGAAAGGTATAAGTTGGTTGATGGATTAATTTATTACAAAGATAGAATCTTTTTAGTACAAGAATCTAAGCTTAAGAAAAAGATTCTACAATCTTTTCATGATGTTCCCCTTGCTGGTCATCAAGGGATTTTCAAGACCTATAAGCAGATTCGTGAAAGATTCACTTGGAAAGGTTTGAAAGATGAAGTCTTGAATTATATTAGGGAGTGTCCTATTTGTCAAAGGAATAAAAATGAACACTCTTTTCCTGCTGGTCTGCTTCAGCCCTTACCTATTCCAAATCAGAAGTGGGAAAGTATTGCCATGGACTTTATCACAGGGTTGCCCAAGGTGCAAGGACGTGATTGTATATTTGTTGTGGTTGATAGACTAACGAAATTTGCTCATTTCTTTGCTGTTACCACTTCATTTACAGCAGCTCAAGTGGCTGAGTTGTTTTTTAGAGAGGTGTTTCGTTTGCATGGGTTGCCTAGAACAATTGTCAGTGATAGGGACAGCAAGTTCCTAAGTGTTTTTTGGCAGGAGACATTCAGATTGAGTGGGACAGTGCTCACTCCAAGCACAAGTTATCACCCACAAACCGATGGGCAGTCAGAAATTGTTAACAAGTGGTTAGAGGGCTACTTAAGGAACTATGTGTCAGGACAGCAGCGAGCTTGGATTAAATGGCTTCATTTAGGAGAGTATTGTTATAACTCTTCTTATCACATGTCAATTAAGATGTCTCCTTTTAAGGCTCTTTATGGTTATGAGGCTACTAACTTTGTTGATCTAGTGTTTGGTGATAGTAGAGCCCCACAAGCATTGGATATGTTACAACAAAGCCAAGACATCTTGAAAACTCTTAAGGAAAATCTGCAACAAGCTCAAAATCAGCAGAAGTTATACGCTGATCAGCAGCGTGTGGAAAGGTCTTTTGAAGTTGGGGACATGGTCTATTTGAGGCTTCAGCCATATAGACAATCTTCTCTCAAGAAGAGTGGTGCAGAAAAGTTGAAGCCACGCTTTTATGGTCCTTTCAAAATCACCAAAAGGATTGGTGAAGTTGCTTATGAGTTGGAACTTCCAGCTGAAAGCAAAATACATAATGTTTTTCATGTGTCTCGCCTCAAGAAGGCAATTGGACACAATGTGGTGGCTACATCAGAATTACCTCCATTGGATGAGGAAGGTCATTTAGTGTTGATTCCAGAAGAGATCCTTGACACTAGAGAACGTTCTTTGAGAAGAAGGACAATCAAAGAATATTTGGTTAGATGGAGGAATTTGCCTATTGAAGATGCTACGTGGGAAGGTGAACAGATTTTGTTGCATCCATCTTTGCAGTTGCTTGGGGACAAGCAATTTCGAGGAGGGCGGACTGTAATGTCCCCTTCTCATCAGTGATCAGCTTTGCAGTTCTTCAGTCTATTCCGGAACCCGTAGACTGGGATGAGGTGAAAATTAGGGTTTCTTGGGCTTGGTTTTCTGTGGCATTCATATTATTTACTATTTTTAGTAAATGCTAATTGTGGCAGTTGCAGTTGTCTATTCTTAATCCTTAGCAGTTGGAGCAGTGTTATATTTTGGTTTGGTCTTCAGTTGGCAAAAATATTAAATTAATGGCATTTTATTCTTTTTCACTGTTGACCCCCACCTTGGCCTAAGGAGTTAACATAAAGTTGTTTTAAAGTGGGGCCATGAAGGGTACGCCCTCATCAAAAGATTAATTAATCTTTATTCAAATATTTCTTTATCTTAAAAAAAAGGACGCCACTTTTATATTTTTGAATAAAGTGCATTTTGTGAAGGCCTTTTGGGACGCCACTTGAGAAGTTGATTGGTCTTGAGAATTGGAGGAGTCTCTTGTGTCTTTTGAGCTGCTTCTCAGGCGTTTGAAGAGTCTTGTTGAGTTCTTATTTATTGAAGGTCTTGGCTCCAGCATTATCATCCATCAATTACCTTACTGTTATGCTGTCAAAATGACTATGGACATTTTGCTATTGCTTCGAGGATGCTACCTCCTAGCCCATTCCCAATTTCGTGTTTGAAATACAACACCTAGTTGGAACATTGCTGCTTCTCACATCAGACTAGCAGATTGAGCAATAAAGGTTGAAAATTTTGGTGAATTCTACAGTTTTGAAGTTCCTGGTTTTGCTACAGCTGAAGCTGTTTTCTGTTCATATCTTGCTGAGTGATTTTTATTTCGTTCTGGGTGTTTGAGCAATCTAATTGTTGACTGGAGGCGCCAACTTCCACCAAAAATCAGATTTTATTTTGAAGTTGTTGATTTTATATTGCAAAGTCGATTTCTCAAGGAGGCCGTACTTTTTCATTGCATTGGGAATTGTGCCATAAATTAATGAAGATGATTTGCTGCTGTTTTTCTCTCCTGGTTTGGTCGCCTATCTTCTGAGATTCATTTGCAACAGATTTCAGTCAATTCGGAGGTTAAATGAGTGAGTTATGAGTATTTTACTGTTTTCCAGTTTGCTGTTATAAATTTCCAGAACTCAGGAATTTGCATCAGATTTATCAGTTTCCAGTTTAATCATTTTTTCAGTCATTGGAAAGCAAAGAACATTGTTAGAATTCATTCTTATATCCATATCTCACTTCTTTATCATTGTAATTCATTTATTTGCAGTCAAGTTGAAATTGTAAGGTTCTGATTAGTAGTACTAATCTAACCGTTATTATTGCTGCAACTATTTGATTTAAATTCTCATTAAAGTCCCCTGGATGGTTTACCGCCAGTGTGGTTAAAATTGTTTGTAAATCTTGTACCCACTTAAGTGGTGAATCCCCACAGTTCTGTGGATGCCCGCCGCAGCGGATGAATTGCTTTCATTTGTAATCTTTTCCCCCCACTGTTTGGTGGTAGCGTGGAATTGTTTCTCATGGCTGGTTATCCGCCTGATAGTTCTTAATTTCAATTTCTAGACTCCGTCATATGTTAGCACCTCGCCCTCAGTGGGATCTTGAGTGCACATTCTTGACGTTGAGTAGTTCTTCTATTCAAGTTCAGTATCTTCCATTCAAGTTCAGATTTTGATTTGAGGCTAACGCTAATCCAATCATCTATTACTGGTTATTTTGTGTTATTCCTTCGAAAAAATTGGTTAGCATATTTCATTACATCAAAACAGCTGAGATAGACTTGCATCACATCAAGCCGGTGTTCGATCTACATGCCTTGGAGAGCGCAGGCAACACCTCAATCAGGAACCTGGGACATTCTGGACTCCTCGCACCAGCATCAATTCCTATATCAGTTCAGAGTCTTGAGTTCGTAATCGCTTGCATCAAGCATTACAACCCAGCCACTAGGGAGATCCAGTCAATAGATGGCAGATTGATTTGCAGTCTAAACCCTGATATGATTGAGAAGTGTTTTTCCATTCCCCCATGGCCTGAAAGCGTAACTCTCTCAAAGGGTGAATGTGAAAGGATATGGAATGTGCACAAAGATAAATACAGTAAGAAGATTGCGCAGAGGTGGATGAAAGGAAAGCATAAGACTTTGCCAAAGAATGTCGGGCGAGGAGAGTTTAAGGACGAGATTACCATCATTATCACCTTGCTCAACAGGGTCACTGGCTCAGAATATGTCACCAGGTTTCAACCCTGGATGTTTTACGCCATACCCCACATCATGAAGAAAACCGAGTTCTACGACTGGCCTACCTTGATCAGTGACTGTCTACATCAACAAATAACAAAATATTTTCAATTTCATGTATTCCACATGGTGTCTTACCTAGTCTACCTGGTGGCCTATCAAGGTCAATTCAGAGGGTTGAACACCGAGGGATCATTGAGCGTACAGCACATATATAACTACTATCCCCAATTGGAGTTCACTAAGTCGTTGCATCACTACAAAGGGTGAACGAAGCTTTTCTGATGTACACTGTGCGGGACCTGGACAACGAGTTACATGTTCCTATATCTTCAGTTGCCAGGACAGCAATGGCGGAATGGGCGGATTGGTTTATACAGTTTCCCACTTTCACCTATCTCAGGGTCTATGGCTATTCAGGTGCCCCACTCATGTTACCAAGGTACCCGTCGGACGAGGTCGTCTTCATGGAATTCTTGAGACAGGCCCACGATGTTCATGCAGTCCTGAGAAATAGAAGGAAACCCTCTCTTCAGTTTCCATTAGGGTTGGGTATATACACATGCAGGACTGCTGCAGATGCTAAGGCAATGGGAGATGAGTTATATAAACTCGGCCTCAAGTCCTACAGCGAGAGACGATCATTTGATCCTCATGGTGTCTACGCTGGCCGACTTGAGAAGAACTATGATCATATAGCCGCACTTGAAGATTTTTGGGCTAATTGTACAGATGAGTTCGAGGTGCGGAGACGTAGTTACAACAGACTTACTCTCCATCAGATGAAGGATTGTTTAAATGAAGACATAGAAGGGTTATCAGATGATGACGAGGATGTGCTTCTCCCGATGTATACTCAGAAGCGAATAGAAGATCAGCCCCTTTCACAAGTCAACTGGGCTAATAAGGAATCCCTTTCAGTCGAAGACAGGACAAGACAAGTCCTTGAGCATAGTAAGGTTTTCCTGGTCCTTAAAAAGAAAAACTCCATTCCAAAAGAGCAGAGTCACATGATACGCCACACCCTCCCTGAAAGACAAAAGGAAGGCACCCAAGAAGTACCAAAGGTAGATCAACAAAACAGGGCTGGGATTCTCCGCAGGCTCATGTATGCCTGACCTCCCACGAAACCATACCTCGTAGCAGCAAGGACACCGCTGTTTCGCATTTTGACAAGTTCTTCACCAACCACCTAATCTTGATATCGAAGATGATGAAGAGATTACGCTGTACCTCCCAGGCTGAAAATATCATTGCACTTACTTGAGAACTCCTTCACACGTGAGGTTAAGGATCTCGATACGATCAGAAACCCAAGAAGAGAAGGTGTTCACTGATAGGAACTCCTGAGTAACCAGATAATGTGAAAGACCATGACAGAGTTGAGGAATATACACGCCAATAACTGCAATTGACGCCCCAGCCAGTCCAAAACCCCAAGAGTACTCAAGGATGGAGAGGACAAGGCAGCCCTCAAGGCTGAAAATCAGCAGCTCAGGCTTTTCATTTCTAACCTTGTTCATGGTTCTTCACAAGTAACCTAGTTGCTGCCCCAGATTCTAGAGACACCTCTGATCATCAGCAGTTAAGACAGCTGGTCATTTATGGGAAAGAAACTCAAGAGTGGATTGAGAGTTTCATTGTTCGAGGAAGGGAGATCTTGGCATGGATGTTCTAGTTAAGGGAAGACGCTCATAAGCTACGGGGCTATGTACCCAAGGATTTGAAACACTGGTCAGTTAGACTAAGGTATGAGATCATCATTGCTGGATTTATATGTTTATGTTTCAAAGAGAGTTTCAAAAGAACACAGACAAACTTGCTTGAGGGAGGCCATGTTTTCAAAGTTAAAAACCTGGTGAGGATATCCGTGAATCATTGCCTATGACAAAGGTGATTGTGCTTCCTTTTCATCAGTGAGTTTATCATAGAGATTCCTTCTCAGTATAGTCTGGAAGATGGTTCCTATGTCGGGCTTGATGAAGTGCAAGATCAATTCTAGAGTGTGGTTCGCAGTTGCAATCCGGTTGGTGGAAGGATAGGTCATATTTCAGTGATGTCAGCAAAGTTCGAGAAAGCGGCCAACGAGGTCGAAGATTTCCTGAGATCTATCGCAGATGCTGAAGATATTCTTGAAAAGCGGTGCTTTGCTATTGAGGGCATAGATGCACCGAACCGGGACATAGTTTCTAATTTCCTAGCGGATGTGATCGAGCTTTAAAGCAGCTTTCTTCTAGAAGCTTTCTTTCCCGCTTTCTTTCTATTCTTAGAATGATCCTTATCCATTCTTTGAGAAGAGAAAGAAGATAAAATGTAATAGTTGGTGTTTCCCGCTTTTTCTGCTTTCTAGGGTTTTAGATGTTATCTTTTTTCTAGATTTAGTAATAAAGCTTGCTTGCTGAGCAAGCCCTAGATTGTGAAAGCAAGGAGATTTTAGGGTTCCCTACTCCTCTGCTTCTCCATAAATAAGAGCCTTTGCTCATTAGTTTCTTGAACCGTGCTAGTGAGAACAAAACACTGAGCCTATTGTGCCTTCTATTTGTTACTCAAGTATTGTTCAATTGTGTTGTGATAGCAAATTGTTGAGCCTCTTTAGCCAACAAGGAGTTAGTGTAATTGCTGTTTCTATTGTGTGAAGAATAAGGTTGCAAGCCTCTTTAGCTGCAAATTCTTGTTCCAGGCATGTTAGAAGTGAGTTTGTTTCAGAGATTTGAGTAATAAAATCAAGAGCCTCCTTTGCCTTGGTCCAAAATCTCAGATTTCCGTTATTTATGTTCTACTTTTGTGATCTTGATTTCAACTTGCATTGAAGTGTGTAGGTGTTTGTTGAGAGATAGTTTATTGAAGTGTTTTGTCAAAAAATCTACCCTGTCCATTTCTAGTTTCTCTTGCTCTGCTATTACTTGAGAAGCCGGAAACGTCTTTAGTTTAAGTTAGTCGTAGTTGAAGTCCTTAAAATCGGAAAATCTCAGCTGCGGCGTTTGTGTTTAGAAAACCTTGTGCTCTAAGCTGATCAAAAAGATAGGCAACTTAGTTTTAGTTTACTTTCTTTTAAACACCATCAGCAAGAGGGAGCTTCCCCTCCTAATTTGAAGAGCAGTTTATCTGTGCATAGCTGTCCGTTTCAAATACGCATTCCAGAGGTGCGAATTTAAACGCCAACACATCTCAGAGGTCATCTTGAAGGGCGCCCCTGAGCTACAGGGGCGCAATTTCATCAATTGAGAAATTTATGTGATATGAACTCTCCTCATAATCTCATCTTCTATCGGAGCTCTGGGACTCAGATGACTGCATTCGATAGCTCGTCAGATAGGCAGACTAGTCGCGAAGAGATCAAATGCATCAACAATCAAGAATACCAAGATCTAACCCCTCTTTAAGAAGTGCGCCCTTGAGCTATAAGGGCGCAAAAGTTGAAAAATGACAAGCTTCTGCAATCTGTAACCTCTGGAATCCTCAACTTCTGACGTTAGTTACCGGAGTTACGAGTCTCGGATAGCCTCGCAAGATAGCACATTGGATAACTGGGGTAATTCTGAAGAGATTAACTATGTTCATGAGCATATGCCACAAAACCTTGGCCTTCAAAAAGAAGGGCGCCCCTGGGCTATAGGGGCGCAATTTTGCTTTTTCCTGAGAAATCTTCATAAATTGACCACTGAAATCTTCATCTTAGCCACTGAAATGACCATACAAAGGTATAATTGTCATCGTGAAATGCTCCTTCATCGTGAAATGCTTCATTCTGAGTTCCTAATTCAGGTTCTAATCAATGGATACTGCCTTTGACTGACAAAACATTGACAAAACTCCATGCTTGATATTGCCCAAAAACTGTATTTGACATCATTTTAGTAAGGTTTAGACTCTTTTAAGCAAAATGCCTTGATGAAGCAAAAAATTTGGTTTGGATACAACAGGCCCCAACAGAAAAACGTCCTCCCATATTTTATTTTAATTGAAAGAGGCAGATTTTTCCTTATTTCCCTACCGTTTTATCTTTAGTTGCTACATTCAAATGTTAAATCATTGACCAAGGCAGTTGTAACTACATCTGACAAGTTCTCTTATACCTTGAGGGACGTTCATGCTCAGTTCCAAGACTCACGCTTCAAGCCGTGAGGATGGAGATTAGATTTACACCAGCCAATTACATTTGCTTAAAAGTTTTTCCATCTTAACATTTCATGAGACAGCATTTCTCCCATATCTCGGTAAAGCGTCAAATTTAAGAGGTTTAGGCACAACACAAAAGAGAGAAAACCAAACAAAAAAAAAACCAAAATTTGAAGAAGATCAAACCAACAATATTTTTGGGTGGTGCTAATCGCCTATCAGCTCGCGTGCTCCTACACCAAGGGTGGAAGACATGTCTTCTTGCTACCCTAGTTAATAATAATTAAATTATAAAAACTAGCATGTGCTTGATAGAGAAGCAATAGTTTTAACCCTTTTATTTGGCTTGAAATAACAAAAGCAATGTTTTCTCCTTGTTTATGTGTGGTTCAACATTTTTTAATTTAAGTTTTTTTCTGATCAAATTTTAAGTAATTGAATTTTATTTATACTTTTATTTGTTAAGTCAATCTTGATTTTGAGTAATGCTACTATGGTTATAATCAAATGATTTAGAAAGTAAATGATAAATCTATTAAATCATCTTAGTAAAGATGCTTGGATTTCTAACACGCGCACATTGGCACTACAACCTGTTGTGGACCTCTTTGTCAAGTTCTTTCTAGCAAACCCTTACCTAGGCACATACCAATTCTCCTCATTAATATTATAAAACCGTCCATTCAAAATTTTAATGACACTTTTGCATCTACTTGTATTCATTTGGTAAATAATGTTGGAGACTATTTCTCATCTTGATGAATGGCAGCAAGTTCTCTTATCTTTTAAAACAACAACTATAGAACCAATGCCAATATTTTCTCAAATTGTTTACAACATGGCCAACATCAAACCATAGTTTACATACTCAGACTTGGAAAATCAAAAAAATTCAACTTGGAAAAAAATCAACTTAAAAAATACTTAAATTTCTTAAAAAACACAAATTTTATGCAAAATACAATTACAAAATGTATCAAATAAGTCTAAGAAATGTTAGGGATGTGTTTTCTATGAAATTTGAATACAAATGGAGTACAAAATCACATCATCATGCAAATACACTAGCTGGCTGGTACTACCGTGAATTTGTGATGATTAACTTTGAAAATCGTCATCATAACTTACATATCAAGTTTCAAATTAAACGATTTTATAATTTTCTCTTCCTTGCTCTATTTAAAAAATGATTTGTGATTCTATTCTTTACACTAGGTTGTGTTGTGACCTTTTCACACATCGCCCCATTCAAAATGGGGACCCCTAATTTTTGCTCCATTCTGGTCCTTTTTGGCTTTGGTTTTTGTCTCTCTCTCGCTGTCTGTCTCTTTTCTGGTCTGCCTTTACGGGGACGTTCCCGTCTGTGAGCTTAAATACAAAACTTGAACAAGTCTGAAAATTAGGGTTTCCATACTTCCTTGCCAGTTTAAGGTCAAATGAAGTGAATAAATTGAAAACAGAGCTTAACGTTGTTGTCAGTATGCTTCCAACAGGCTCTCAGCAAATTTTCATCAAATTCTGACTACTTACTATTTTTAGTAAGTGTGCAATTACAGGCAATCTTTCAGCATTTTTGTGAATCCGATAGCCACACTGCATTCAAAACACATCAAGCTACTCGTGTGCAAAATTTGAGCCGAAACGGACAACTTTCTATTTTTAGCAGTTCAGCTTCCGGAGCAGATTTCAGGGCTTGGATGCAGAGTTTTTCAACGCATGTCTGCAGTTTCCTTCTGAGTTTTCAGAGACCTTCGCGACAATATAACATGCAAAATGAGACAACTTTCAGAGTTCAGCCTTCGGAGGCTATTTTTAGGGTTTGCATGTCAGGGTTCTCTTTGCATGTTTGCATATTCCTTGTGGGTTTTTCGAGAGCTTCGCAGTGACGTGACATGCAAACAGAGATGGTCACTCATTAAGCAACTTGCTATTTTTAGCAGATACATCCCAGCGGTCGCCTCCCAGCACTTCAAAATCACGAGCTGATCGCAATGCAATAGAAACGAGAATAAACGGAGACCATTTGATATGCATGCAAAACAAATTAGGGTTTCCAGCTTCGGAGCCTGAAAAGAAGGGTTAAAAGTTCGAATTTTCGAAAACCGGTGTAAACCACCGCGATCAACATCCTTCAAGCTATCTGCTGATAAAATTTGAAGACAAACGGAGCACTTACTATTTATAGTAAGTCATTTTGGAAATAGGCTAAAAATAGCAAATCAGTTGCATGTGCCGATGTCAGCAGGCAGGTCACGTGGTGAGGAGCGCCTCATTCAAATTTCAGAGCAAACAGAGTTGTGGAGGTACCAGAAACGAGAGGTTACTATAAATAGCAAACCACCTCCAGAAATATGCTATTTTTAGCAAGTCAACCCGAAATGGCAGTGTCAGCAGGGTAATGGAGTCATGAGGATCCAGTGTTCAAAATTTCAAATTGATCTAAGCTTCTGAAGTGTAAGAATTAAGAGACTTACTATGTATAGTAAGGCATGGAGAAACTGGCAGGGACGAGGAAAAATGGCTAAGTGTTGATGTTCATCCACCTCACATAGGAAAATGCGCCCTCAAGCACAAATGGCTAAGAAAATTATTAAGCCTAGAACTTCATCCTGCAGCTACCTGAAAATGTGCCCAAGTTGATGAGGAAGCATAAAAATTTCTAAGGCATGAGTTTCGTCCTGCTCACTGGGTAAAATGCGCCCAAGTTGGTGGAAGCAAAATGCTAAAAAATTCTAAGTATGAAACTCGTCCACCTCCTAGGCTCAAATGCGCCCATGCTTGGAAAGTCAAGGAAAGTCAAAGAAGTTCATCCTTCAGCCATATCAAAATGCGCCCACCTTGAGAGTTTGAATGCTAAAAATTTTCTAAGTACAAACATCCTCCACCACCCCCCAAATGCGCCCATCTTGCACATGTGCCAAAATGCGCCCAAAAGGAAAGAGGTCAAAGGAGTCAGTTTTTCATCCTTCTCCCTATGAAAAATGCGCCCAAAAGAGGGCATGTAAGGACAAAAATGAGGGAGATGAAGAGTCACACTAAGGCGTTGGAAATTTAAAATTCTCCTCTCCCTCTCAAATGCGCCCATGCAACAAAAGGTCAAAGGAGTCAAAGAAATTCGTCCTCCTCACCCATCAAAATGCGCCCAAGTTCACAAGAAGTCAGCAAGTCAACAAGTTTCATCCTCCTTACATGCCTAAATGCGCCCAAATGGGGCCATTGAAGACAAAATAGGGAAGTCCAAGGGTCATCTTTCATGCATGTCAATATGCGCCCAAGTTGAAGTGAATGTAAGGGGGTAAACAAGGTAAAGGTGAAGTGAAATATTCGTAGGCGTGGTTATTATTCTTCATCAAGTATGCAATGCGCCTAAGGTGGTGAGGAAAATGTAATGCCAAGTGATGAATGTTGTAAGGCGTTGAAAGTGCTAGGTGATGAAATTAATTTTTCAAAGGCAAGATGAATATCCTTCTTCACACATGATATGTGCCTAAGGTGGTGAAGTTGATGAAATTTCCACCACTGGCAAACGAATAAAATTTTGTAAGGCAAATTTTCAAAGTGCAAGGTGATTCAAAATTTCTCTAAGGCAAAATATTTTCTTCCTTAGAAAATACGCCTGGACATCAAGGTGATGAAGTTCTTCTTGAAGGACGAGCAAACTTTCCAATGATGAAGTCAGAGATATTGGCATTGCAGAACGATTTAAAAATTTCTCAAGTCAGAGCAACCGAATGTTCACAGAGATGAAGAACAGGATTAAAATTGATTGAAAAATAATTTTCTAAGGTTCAAAATTTTTAAAAATTTAAATGAACCCGTTCGTTGAGTACCCATGGATTCGACAAATTCTGGAGAAAATTTTCTTCTGGGTACTGGACGTTTGTGATGAGGAATGGATTTCTATGTCTTCCGCACTTCGCCAAGGCCTTCAGCATGAAGAATTTAATCGGTGCTCAAACTGTGAATTTTCCTAAGGGAAAATTTTAAAATTTTCTAAGGCAAAGTGAATAAAATGTGTTTTCAAAATGAATTTCTCCAAACAACGAATTTGAAGTGAATTTCCTAGATGATTTCGATCGAATTCTTCACAGATGAATTTTCCAGAGCGTCAGAGATGATTCAAATTTAAAATTTGCAAGACAGAGCTTCGGCTGGGGAATTAAATGGATTAAAAGATGAAATTTAATTAAACATTTTCGAAAGTAAATTGAGACATGCCAGTCAAAGTTGAACTTCTAGAAGGTTGAGATTCTCGGACAAGTGTCAGAAATACCAGAGAGGGAAAATTCGAATTCTTGAAGTGGAGTAGTGGAAATTTAATCCATTAGCTATACTTAGCTCCTTCTAGAATTCGATTTTTGCTATAAAATTGAGAAGTTTCTCACTTCTTTTTCACAGTTGAAGAAGTTCAAATTTTCTCTAAAGGTGAAGTTGAGTTTGTTGCTGAAGACTGAATTGCTAAAGGAGTTCGAAATTTTGCTGTGGCTGCAGTTGTTGAAGAAATTCGCATTTTTGAAGCAAGTGGGTGAAAGGCGTTGCAAGTTGCTGAAGCTCCATTTTATTGCTGAAGTTTGAAGTTGCCATGCAAGTGAGGAATTTCGATTTGAAGAAAGATATTGCTGAAGCTAGAGGTGCGCACTTGCTAATTTGCTGAAGGTGTGATGGTGCGAATTGAAGTCTAGTTGCTGAGTTTTGAAAATCTGAAGTTGAAGAAGGTGTGAAGTGCGAACTTGCAAGAGTGAAGTTATTGAAATCTGCACTTTGCTAAGTCTCTTGAAGTTGCTGATTGCTAGAGTAAAGTGGGCGATTTTATTAAAGCTTGAAGTTGCTAAGTTGCTGAAGCTAAAGCTTGCTTAGAAATTTTCTAAGTGATTGAAGTTCAAAATCTGTTGAAGAAGAAGCTGAGGTTTGCGAATGAGAAATGTTAATGCAGCTTCTCAAATTCTTGAAGTCGACTAGCAGCCCCTGCACAATGTTTTATTTATTTTATAAATTAATTTGCTGATGGATGTTTATTATGTTGCAGATGGCTGAGGCAAGGACAACTGGCAAGGACAATAACGGTGCATCCAGACAAGCAGTTATCAAGAGGCTGAGCAAGACATTTATGCCAAAGTCCAAGTTCACTTCGAAGTTGGGCAAGCTGACTGATACCAATTTGGGCTCTTTCAACCTGGAGGCATTCAAGAATAAGATACTGGGAATTGGTCATCATCATCCTTCAGACACCTCACACAACATTGTTCGAAGCGGATTGTATGCAGCTGCTAATTTCCCACCAGCTATTCAGTGTCCGGAGCTGATGATGGAGTGCGCCAACTGTTACGAGAAGCAACACAGATCAATCATGTCACCAGATGGACAAGTGCTTTCCAACCTCACTCCTTCAGCTATTGGCGAGGCTTTTGGAATCCCAGTGCATAGGAACATGGTTTACAAGTCCAAAGAACGAGCTGAACGAATGTATGCTACTGCATTCGAGAGGTGTACAGAGACAATCAATACTCAATGGATGAGCAATCCCAGGCCTTCTCGTACGAAGCTGCCAAGACAAATCATTGCAGACGACTTGAAGCAGGATTATTGTGATCTCATTATGATGTTGAGTCGAGTTGGAGGTTGCCCGCAGTCATTTATTTTTGAGCCGTGGATGTTCTATTACATCAACCTGGTGCTGGAAGGAAAAGATTACATCAATTGGGCTGCAATGATCAGTGACAACTTGCACGAGCAGCTCCTGAGCTTGAGAAGAACGAAGACATTTTATATGAGCTCTTACATCATTTACATGCTGGCTCGTATGACGAAGTACAGAGGAATTTCATACAAGGAACCTGTTGGTTGTGGCTCTCACCAATTCAAAATTCACGAGGCTTGTCCGCAGTTGCATTTGGCTAGTACTACTCATTACAAGCGTGCCAATGACGCCTTCACCATATGGGTGCTGGTTTATACAGTTTCCGAAGTTCTCTTACATTAGGCTGCAAGGATTTTCCTCGTATCCATATAGGCTGCCTAAGTACCCAATCAATAGAATATTGATGTTAGAGATATCTAGGCAATTGGTTGCCTACAATAAAATCCAAAAGAAAAAGAAGGGAGGTATTGACTTCCCAATTGTCATGGGTAATTCCGATGAGGTGTGTCCTTCATTACAGGCAGCTAGAGACGCCGAGAGCGAGCTTCAGTTTTATCACTTTTCATATCACACTGGCAGACAGCATTATGATCCGCATATCAGATGGATACTGTCAGAAGAGTTTAAACACAAGGCAAACGTTGAGGATTATTGGGCTAATGCATCAGACGAAGCAGAGGTCAGGAAGAGGATGTTCTCTAGGCTGCCAATAAGCATGATCAGGGAGTGTGAAGTCATTCCGGTACCAAACCAGGTGAATGAGGACATAGATATTGTCCATCCAGATTATGAAGCAGTAAGAAATACTCCACTTCCACTCCCGAATTGGTCGGAACCAGAGATAGCAGATTTGGACACACTCTCTATTCCGGTCTTGACATTTACTAGGGCATGGGTTGACAGGCGTGTGAATAGGCTGAAGAGTAAGTCGATTGCATTGACTTACAATTTGATGGGAGATCACAGGACACCCACAACCAGCAGGAAGAAACAAATCACACGAGGTCCAGAATCTAGAAGGAAAGAGCCAGTTCGGCCGGAGCCTCCACGAGTTGCAGTTGAATCACCCACGCCATTGGAGACACGTTCTCCAAGTATACAGGAGGTTTCCTTGTTTGCTGATCAAAGAAATGCATTGAATCAGGTGCAAGCAGTATAGGAAAATAATCAGCCACCACGGAGAGAGTCAGTTGGCCAAAGCGTCAACGCACCTAGTAGAGATGATCAACAGACTGATGAGGGGACTGCTACTGACCCTCAGTTTCAGCAAGAGTTAGAGACGGCTTTGGAAGATGATGATGATATAGTTTCAGGAGATACTCAGCCACTTGAGGATGATGAGCCTCGCCAGAATGATATAGAAGTTGAACAAGTCCGTGAATTAGAGGCACAAGAACAACAGCCATTTGATATACAGTATACAGTACCTGATTGGCTTAGAGAGAGGATGAGAAGGAGCCCCAGCGAAGAAATTGATCCAGCAGTTGAGATGGAAGAGTTTTTGAACAGAATCAGCGCGCCTCCACAGAAGAAGAGAGCACGAAAGTTTTCAAAGATTTCCACTCAAGAGGATGGCTCTCGCACCCTTCACATGGCAGTGCCACAGGTTGATTGTGACCGAGATGAAGCAGTACCTGAGAATTATGTGGTCACAACTTTGGAGTTAGGACACCCCACAGGTGCACAGATTGTAGAGGAGTGTGATAACTCCTACCTTGCCCTCAAGGACAGATTATTTAAAAAGGAAGGAAAGTACAAGAAGTTGAAAAGAGAGCATAAGGCTTTGATTGGATATGTGTTGTCCCAGATTTTTGACTTGTTAAAAATCAAGACAACTAATCAAAATTTTGATAAAATTTGAAGATTTTCTCTTCTAGGGCACGCATTTCGGGGTGCAAAGATCAACAAATCTCAATTTTAAGTCTATAGTCCTTTGGGTTACCACTTTTTACGCATTCTTCTCCGTTTTCATGAAATTCAGAGTCATTTTTAGTGTATTTTTGGTCCATTTCGGGTTTTTTGGGCAACTCAGCAAGTAGGGAAATTTTGGCTTAAGAGCAAAATTGCTAAAGCTCTAAAAAGTTTCGAAATTGCTTAAGTGAGCTAAAAAGTCCGATTCCTTTAAGTCAATTGCAATTGGATCAAAAAGACCCGATTTTGTCAAAAGTGACTTGCAATTGCTTTCAAAAACTCCGATTTTAGTCATTTCACTTGTTAAGTCTTTCAAAAGCCCCGATTTTCTTTTAAAATAACTTGCAATGACATGTAAAAAGCTCGAACTCACTTGTAAAGTGATTGAAAAGGTCTGAATCTTTTTAAAATACTTGCAGTGTCATTTTGAAAACCCGATTTTGTCAAAAGTAACTTGCACTTGTCTTTGAAAAATCCGCTGGACTTGCGTTGGCATCAAAAAAGCCCGATTTTAGTTTTTAGTGTCATTTTAAGTTGCAAAGAATTCCAGAAAGTCCGATGCCATTCTTGCGCCTAGGGTTTTCTTCCAACGTTTTTTTTGTTTGTCTTGTATAGAACGCATTTCTTTTACTCGTCCATTTTCTATTCATTAAAATGCCTTTATGAAAACGCATTTTCTTCTTTTTCTTTGCATTTTATTTGTCATTGCCTCCATTTTTGAAATTGTTTGTATATATGTATTTGTTATTATTTGCCTTTCTGAAAAACGCGTTTTTATTCATTCGCCTTCATACGTTTTTCTGTTATACACTGAAATGTCATCTTCCTCGCAAATGTATTTGCCATTTCTCGTTCATCCCATACATTTTCAGTTAAAGAAAAATGTGTTTCTCTTCCTTACACTTTCCCATGAAAATGCGTTTCTATTTCTCCATTTTAGTGAAGACGTCATTTACTATTCTATGCGTATTCCATACACCTTTATCAGCTTAAAACGCCTTTACTTTCATTTCATCCGCCATACATCTGTTTTTACACTTCAAATGCCATTTTAAAAAAGAAACGTATTTCTTAGCTGCAAAACGTGTTTCCTATTTTCAGTTATATTTCATATACCATTCATTTTTATCCTCTCATCCATCTGTAATATCCTTTCACCTTTCACTCGCCTTCATCTTCCATTCACATCCTTCATTCCGTTTACATGTCTTTCATAACCTTTCATAATCCCATTCCCATTTCTTTGAAAAGATGAACAAAAACAAAAAGTGATGCTCCTTCAAAGTAATTCGGGTTTTTGTTTATCCATTGCAAGTCGGGGTTTGTAGCCAGAATTGCAATTATAAAAATTGCAAAAAATAAAAATTGCTAAATGCCCCAGAAATTCCGACTGCCTTTTGTAAAATTGCTGAAGTCATTGAAAAACCCGAAATACTTAAAAAAGGCTCAAAAGTTGACCTTTTTTAGACATGACTCCAAATCCAAGCTAAAAATCTTTCTGTCTTGCTGTTTCAAGAAGACAAAGCGTTGCTTTTGGTTGTAATCACTCCATCAAGACCTGAATTCGTCTTCACCGTTCATTCTCCACCATTTTTCATTAGCCTTACAGATTCCTGTTCGATGACGGAGGAACCTTCTTCTCTAACAAACAAAAAGATGAAGTACAGCAGGATATCCTTTCTAGCTTTGAAAAAATCCCTTGCACAGCGTTAAGTTATGAAAGAGAATTGCTTGCAACCGATGATGTTATTTCTCAGATTACTGCAAATCTTCACCAAGAGTTCGATTCAGATCGGTTCTTCATGGATTCAATCCACAAGTTCGTCAATCATCGAACAATCTTTGATAAGATGCAAGCTGCTTTCGAAGAACACAGAGAGGTCACAGTCGGAGATCATGATGTTATCATTAAGACCGTGGCTGTTGCTAGAAATACACTTGGTCCTGATCCTAATGAGTTGTAGATGATCATCGGCAAGTTCTTATCTTTCAAAGATAGGAATGAGACATTAAAATATTAAGTTGTTTTATGTATTTTCACTTTCGGCAAAGTATATGTAAAAACAAGTTTTACAATTGCAAGTGTTCTTTCCTTGCAGTTTTGGAAAATGTAATTACATGTAATCAAATTACAATAAGACTTGTAATTTGGAATAAGTCAATTGCAAGTAGTTGGTGGTTGAGAGAATTTCTCAAGTTAGTTGGGATCCTCCCACCTTTTTCTCTAGACCTCTCTCCTATAAATACTTGAGAGGGTCCATTGTAATTTTTTATCTTTTGGCAATGCAACAAAATTCTGCCAATTTGTGTATGTATTCTAAGACTTTGAGTTTAGATGTAAATCAAATTGCAATCAATAAAGAAAACAAATTGCTTCCAAACTTTGTGTTGGTACAGATTGTGATGTGACGACATTATTTGGAATTGATTGTGAGTTTTGTGGTGTTATACAAGAGGGATTCAAGCTCAATTCTGCAGACTTTGAGCTGCTTATTGCGTTTGGAGTTTTAGAATGGTTTTCAGATTTGATACTACAGACTTTGAGCTGTTTGTCATGTTTGAAGCTATTATAGAACGCTCAAACAAAGGGGGTAACTTGCAGACTTTGTGTTGCTTTTATTTTCTATTTTGAGCTGCTACATACTGTACTTGGTTACCAGAAAATCATCTAAAAAGGTTGATAGGAGAGTAAGTTGTCAAAGACTTTGTGCTTTCAACTTGTTTCCCCGTCCCGGAGGAGCAACGGAGGACTTTGTGCCTTTATGGAAACTTTGCTTCTTTATTTGTTTACTTCATAAATCATTTATATTTTCAGCTATGATTCTTTTATGAAACAAGAGAAAATAATAAGTGTCTTTTCTGGAAAAAGAGAACAAGACAGAATTTCACCCAGATTTAGAATAGATTTATAGTTAGAGTGTATTTCTGAATTGTTAAAATAGACAGAAAAGGGGGAGCCTTCCCTTAAATAGGAGAGTTTAACTCACACACTATGGCTGAAACCACAATTTTGCATATCCTCAAGGTATACAAAATTTTCAACCAACAATATGTACAGCAATTGTCTCGTCCTCGTGGGCAGGAGATTCCAGCGATAGAGCTTCCACCTGAGATACCTAGAGAGTCGATTAGTGGCTTATTGGAGTTGGGGAAGATGGCACAGGAGGCAAACAAGTGGGTTACAAGAGTTCGTGCTGAGACAGAGAAGTTTATGGAGGACCTTGCTCTTGCTTTTCAGCAGGCCTCTAGTATTTTGGCACGTATGGAGGCAGTTGATCAGGCCTGGGGAGATGCTTCGCTATCATGGCAAGGTTATTCAAATGGCCTTGATGCATTGAGGCATGTTCCTCATGTCACGTATTGATGGAGGAGTCATTCGTGAGAATGACAAAAAATGGTTTTCTAGATGGTATCTTTCAGCAATCACAGACGGGTTTCTTCCGGACGCGATTCAGCCTGTGAGTAACAGCGCTGCGGCTTAATATCATTGATGGAGTCCGCATACTGAGGCCATATTTGCTAGGGCGGTTGAATCCATGGAGGTAACTGCTAAGGATAATTTGAGGTAGGTCAAGGTGCCTTACTTTTCGTGAGGTAAAGACCTTTCACAGACAGATGACTTTTGAGAATGACTCCACTTTCCGCCTTTGATTGCAGAGCACGCAGGACTTTTAGTTGCTTGAGAAAATTCGACAAGGCATGAAATATTCAAATACTTGTTAGGTTCCCATTGATTGCATTCCACCCATTTCAGTTCAGGAGGTTGAGGCTGTACTTGGCAGGTTCATTGAGTTTGCAACCAGAGAGAAGGAGAATGGGAATGCACTACTGGACGATGACCTTCTAGAAGACTGATTGTGGGTATTAATTGCCTTTACTATTTTTGGGAGTGAGTGGGAATCTTTGCTCATTTATTACACCACTCCCCATTCTGGCAGTTTTTAGGGTTAGGGCTGAGGTGGCTTAATCTTAGCCACTCTTGTGATTGTAATCTTAGCCGTCCATTGGACTGGGCTATCTATAAAAGGGGGAGTCCCCCTCATTTGTACCTCATTAGATATTAGATTAGACTAGAGATTGGAGATCAGAGTAGAGGCTAGAGCAGAGAGGCATTTTGTTTGATAGCTTAGCATAGTGTGGAGAAGAAAGAAAGTTTTCCCTTTGAAAACTTTTGTGGAGATTGTTGTGTAAAACTTTCATGATAATAGATCTTTTCATTGATGGTGGAATTCGTCTTTGTCATGGATAGCTAGCAAGGTCTCTTCATCCTTTCGGATCCAAGTAGCATAAAGTAGCATAATTTTCATTTCATGCAAGTAGTTTATTTTGGATGTGTGGTGTTTTATTGAGGTAGCTTCATTTCATTCCATACCACTAGCAACTTGTTGATGACAAGCTCGCCTTGCGTGGTCGACTGGAAATTATCTTGAGTTCAACTTCGATTATGATTTGTATGCTTATATGCGTCGTCTTGATGGTGTATGTATGCTAAATTGTAATCTGAATATCTTTTGCTATCCCTTTGAAGATTGCACCAATTTTGCTGAAGCTGTCCGACGTGAGGCTAGGTGAAATTCGGTCGAAGTCTGCTGAAATTGAGCTCCACATATCTTGCATTTGGAATAGAATCTAGAACTTTCTCACCCTTACACTCATTTACTTTCCGTTTATCTTTGGTTAGTTTTAGGAAAATGTACTTATTGCCAAATCATACACGCAAAAATCCCTTCCAATCATCCATCTACTGTTAACTGCAAAAAAATCCTAAACAATTGTGTAAGTCCCCTCGTGAAAACAGCAATTCACATCAAACCAATTGAGGGTATGTTACATCCCAAATTGTGACGTTACAATTTACCATCACTAGATAGAGTAAATGTGAATTCTAGAGGTGAATTAATGATGCTTGTACCTTGTTTTCAATATGAATGATGTTTCATTTGATGTTATTCTTGGTGAAATACTGCATAAAGGAGAGTAGAAGGTTATTGATTTATGAAGAATCTAACTTTTGAAATGCTCTTATGACCAGTTGGAGCATATAATTCTCAAGCAGTTGTGCAGCAGAGGACCAACCTCTGTGCAGGAGAGAAATGATACCTGGGAGGAATTTGGCCTGCAAAGTGAACGAAAATTAAATGAGTACACAATTATATAGCCCCAAGCTGTTTTGTTAACGATATCAATCTTGTATTTAGAGCGTTTACTTTATGCTTAAGACTATCATTTGTCCACCATCAAGTTTTGACCATGATATGGAAAACATGAATGGAGTATGTTAATAGGTCGCGGCAGATATACGTCAATACATACGATGTTCAAAGATGATGCCCACACGTGACGTTGTTGACATGTGGTATACATTTATTGCACATCACAGACAATAATATATACATATACATATATATATATATATATATATATATATATATATATATATATATATATACCCATCATAGCCTAAGAATATGATGTTATAATATTTGATTGGAATTTACATACAATCATATTTACACGAATACGTAAGCATGTGTATTGAAAGTATGCTGACTGGCTCACAATATACATATGTAACAATTAATACGTATAAGTGTAAATATTTAAATATGTAAATGTTTATATATTTTAATATATATGTATATATTTTATATTATAGTTTTAATTAAATATATGTAAATATATTTAAATAGTAATATATTCATATATTACAGAGTAAATAAATCTATAATAAAAATATATAAATATATATTAAATATATAAGAATATTTGAATTTAATATTATTGCCTAAAATGATTTAGGAAGTCAATTTTATATTACCTTGAGTAATTTTGGAAATTGAATTTTAAAATACCTTGGTAAATTTATAAAACGATTTTTACTATATATTATTACATTTAAAGATTTTAAAAAGGAAATATTTGATTTTGAAATCAATATTAAATATTTTGAACTATGGGAAATCGAAATATTAAGAGAAATAAATATTTGAAATATTAAATACTTCATATAGTGTAAAGTTGAAATAATTATTGGTGAACATTTGGAAAAGAGAAAAATACATTTTTGAGAAGTTCATACCCATGAAAATGAAATGGCGTATGAAATAAAAACACGCCTGTGAAAGCGCGCGGCCATGAGCACGGCATAGACCTGGTCTGGAGGAGAAGCGTCCATTGCTGTTCTTCAAACCATAAGTAATGGCAACGTGGGAAGTATAGGAACCTTGACCTAAAATGCAGCAGGTAAATCATTTGATTTCATACGACTAGAAAAAGACGTGTACCTGTATGTGGCATTTTACATTTTTGAGTTGAATTATTCATGATTTGCTGGCTCAATGAGGTCGAATCACCTCCATTTTTAATGACTTAGGGTTTAAGAATCCGCCAAGTATCATTTTGACTAATTTTGGGCACTTGTTGTCAATCCGCATGCCTCCATTAGTGGAATTCGTTGCAATTCGGGCCTATATATAGATGTGATGAGCCTTGCTAGCTCACTGCTCAAACCCCTGTCTTTTTTTTAAGTCTATTTGTGTTTTTAGTTTTTTAGAGAAATTTTGTAGACAGAAGAGAAGGGGCGCATCATATAAAAGCTCACAAAATGAAAACTTGAGCAAATTTAATCAAACTGGAATTGTAGAAGGTGGTTATTATCATCAACAATGGATTTAAAACATACAAACATACCCGAAAGCCTCCAGATTTTTTAAATAAGAAATCCGACCAGCATGGTGAAGAACTGACAAAAACTGGAGTAGAGAGTTACAGACTTCAAAGTTTATTCTGAAATTGAAGCCAGAGAGTAACATAGGTAGGGCGCCCAAGTTCATGAAGAGAGATCCTCCAAAAGAAGACGTTTCTTCAAAAAGCCAAAATAAACTTCCTTGCAAGTGCCACGCCCTTTCAAACAAAAAACACCAAAAACCATCTCTGAAGGTGTGCCCAAACAGCCATGAAGTCTGCCATGGTGAAGGAAGAACAGCAACTAATAAACCCTCTGTTTTTGATGAACACTACAAAAAATCTGTTGAAGCACTGCAGAACTTCTGAAATGAAGCTCTCTCAATCTGCACTAATTCAGCTGATCTTTCACAACTTCACAAGTGCTCACACTGAAGAGATTTCGTTCTCCAATGGTGGATTTGCTGCAAACCTGATCACAGGCTGAAAGCAAGGGAAAAACCTCCAAGGCAAAGTTGAAATATTCAAAAAGATGAGTTTCTCATTGCCCAAATCCCTTATAAAGCAAAAGAGGAGAAACCCCAAGAAGGCCGTACATTTTAGGGCTTTAGCTCATTTAAATTTATGAAACTAAACTTAAATCACTTTCTATAGTTTCCCTTTTGATTTTTTTCGCCTCCTTTAAGTGAATAAAGATATAACATTAAAATATTCACTTTAGACTTAATTTAAGTGAAATAAGGATTATAAAGTCAATTTGACTTTATAAAAAGACTTTAAGTTAAAAATTAACTTAAATCACTTAAGTAAGCCTATCTCCCTCAATCCTCAACAGAATTCAATGCCGTCAGAAGCAAAGAAACTCCTGTACTGCCAAGGCCTGCAATGAGCCTATCCACGATCTCAGAAAATGAAAACGACTGAACTCTCCAGAAGGTACCACTGACCCTCTAACCAATCCAGTTAGCCCACAAGGGTCCAAGAAAAGGGCTAACACACTGCATCAGGTGACTGACTAGAGTGGGGACATCACAGTCCGCCCTCCCCGAATTTGCTTGTCCGCAAGCAAACTCAAAGCTGGATGTTGTAAAACACTGTCACCCTCCCAAGTCGCATCCTCGGCTGGTAGATCCTTCCACTTCACCAAGTATTCCCTGATAACCCTTCTTCGAAGATGATGCTCTCTAGAATCCAGAATGGCCTCAGGAACCAATATCAACTTCCCCTCATCATCCAGGGGTGGTAAAACAACAGAAGGAATCACATGTGGTCCCAATGCCTTTTTGAGGCGTGAAACATGGAACACATTGTGAACCTTGCTATCCATCGGAATATCTAACTCATAAGCCACTTCACCGACCCGTCTGACAACTCTAAATGGTCCATAGTAACGAGGCTTAAGTTTCTCTGCGCCCTTCTTACGAAGGGTGGACTGCCTATAAGGCTGGAGCATCAAATACACCAAATCATCGATCTCGAAAGATCGCTCCACTCGCCTCTGATCAGCATATTGCTTTTGCTGATTCTGAGCTTTCTGTATATTCTCTCTGAGTGCTCTCATAATATCTTGGTTCTCCTGCAATAGATCACCAGCACTAGGTACTCTACTGTCACTCAGTAACAAGTCTAGAAAGCTCGGAGCATCATATCCATATAAGGCTCGATACGGGGTCATCTGAATGCTCATGTGATGAGTGGTATTGTAGCAATACTCACAAAGGTATAACCATCTCACCCACGCCTTCTGCTGCCCTGAACTGTAATTCCGTAAGTATCCCTCCACCCATTTGTTGACTATCTCAGTTTGCCCATCTGTCTGGGGGTGGTAGCTAGTACTCGGAGTGAGTTCTGTTTCGCATAGCTTGAATAACTCTTGCCAGAAGTTACTCATAAACCTGCTATCCCTGTCACTGACTATACTCCGTGGCAAACCATGCAACCTGAATACCTCACGAAAGAACAAATCTGCCACCTGAGTAGCTGTGTGCGTAGTAGTGATTGAGAAGAAATGAGCATACTTCGTCAATCGATCTACCACCACAAAAATGCTGTCTTTCCCTTGAGCTTTCGGCAAGCCCGTAATGAAATCCATAGACAAGCATTCCCACTTCCTCTCAGGGATAGGAAGCGGCTGAAGTAATCCTGCAGGGTATGTGTGTTCTTGCTTGTTCTGCTGACAAACAAGGCATTCCCTGACATACTGGAGAACAAAGGATTTGAGACCCTTCCAAGAGAATCTTTCCCGTACCTGCCTATAGGTCTTAAAGTACCCAGGATGTCCTGCCATAGGTGCATCATGAAATGATCTCAAAACTTGGTTCCTCATCTCTGAACCTGGAACTAGAAATATCCTCCCTTTGTAAATGATAAGATCATCTACAAGTGAGTATCTGGCATCCTGTACTATTCCATCCACTATGCTAGAAGCCCACGAGTTTTTAGCATACTGAGCTACAATCATATGTCTCCAGTCCTCTGAAATCTGTGTAATGGAGCTCAAGTGAGGACAGCGAGATAATGCATCAGCAACTACATTCTGAGTACCCTTGACATAGGAGATGTCAAAATCATAGGACTGAAGTTTGCTGACCATTTCTGTTGTCTTTCATTTAAATCCCGTTGTCCAAGGAAATGTTTCAGATTATTATGATCGGTTTTAACACAAAATTTACTACCAATCAAGTATTGCCTGAATTTAGCCATGGCATGCATGATGGCCAACATCTCCTTATCATAGATGCTAAAGCTCCTCTCAGGACCTCTCAGCTTCCTGCTCTCGAAAGCTATAGGGTGACGATCCTGCATAATGACTACACCAATTCCCTCACCGCTGGCATCACAATGTAACTCAAAGGGTTTGGTGAAATCCGGCAAAGCCAACACTGGACATGAAGTCATGAGAAGTTTGAACTTCTCAAAGCACGCCTGTGCTAATGGTGTCCACGCAAATGCACCCTTCTTAGTCAAATCAGTTAGTGGCGCAGCATGTCGCGAGAATCCACTAACGAACCGACGATAGAAGGCACATAATCCTACAAATCCCCTGAGTTGTGTCAATGTCTCAGGTGTAGGCCAATCAATGATAGCTCGAACCTTCTCTGGATCCATGCTAACTCCCTCATTGCTGATAATGTGACCCAAATACAAAAGCTCAACCATGCCCAACGCACACTTGGACTCCTTGGCGTACAAGGACTCCCTATCAAGTATGCTCAAAACCTCATCCAGGTGAACCATGTGTTCTTCCCAAGATCTGCTGTAGACTAGGATGTCATCGAAGAACACCAACACATGTTTCCTCAATTGAGGATGGAAAACCCTGTTCATAGTGGACTGAAATGTGGTTGGAGCATTGGTTAAACCGAAGGGCATAACCAAGAAATCAAAATGTCCACAGTGACATCTAAATGCGGTTTTCTCTATGTCCTCCTCTCGAACTCTAATCTGATGATAACCTGTCCTTAAATCAATCTTTGAGAAGTAGCAAGCTCCATGAAGCTCATCTATCAACTCATCAATCCGCGGAATAGGATATCTGTTCTTTATAGTTCTCCTGTTAAGCATTCTATAATCAATACACATTCTGAGTGTACCATCCTTTTTCTTCACCAAAACAACTGATGAAGAAAGGGTGACTTACTCGGCCTAATGTGCCCCATAGCCAAAAGTTCTTTGATGGTCTTCTCAATTTCATCTTTCAAGCGTTTGGGGTGCCGATAAGGAGTGATCATGATAGGTTTTGTGCCCTCATCCAACTCTATGATATGCTCAATACCTCTATCAGGAGGTCTACCTGGTGGGATTGCACTGAAAACCTTGGTATGTTTGGTTCTGAGTTTTTGTACATCTGGATGGTAAGAAGAAACTGGCTGATCCAAATGTGAAGGCATTAACTTGCATTCAGCTACCCAATCTACCATGTCATGACGAACCAAACGTTCCATTCTTTTGAGTGAAATTTCTTTCACATTGCTGTCCTTGATGGCTTTTAGAACATGTTTCGTGCCATCAACTTTGAATTTCATCTCCATGTCGTTCAAATTAAGTGTGAACTCTCCTATAGCATGAAGCCACTTCATACCGAGAACTATATCAGCTCCTCCCATGTTCACAACATAAAAATCTGCCTTAAACTCATAGTTATTGAGTTTCAAAGGCAATTCTGGAACCATCCTCTCGCAAGTGAGAGTATATCCATCAGCAACCTTGACTCGAATGCCTTCAAACTGCTGAGTTTGAATTCCTCTTTTCTCCACCAAACGTGAGTCA